>APFE030667925.1:130852-141401 GCA_000404065.3 Pinus taeda | reverse complement strand
AGGTCTGATGATGGGCTTGGGAAGTGCAGACTGAGTTTCTGCATCTGCATGTACAACTGCTGCTTTGTTTGAATGAACAGGAACATTATTGACTTGCTGCTGATGGGTGGTTGTCTCAATGTTCTGAACAAAAACAAGTTCAGAATGGTGTCTATTTTGATGTAGCTCTTCTTGCTGTAGCTGTGATTCAAGCTGCAAAAAATCAATCTTTTCCTGTGCATTTTGTAGACATGTCTGAATTTCTGAGAGAAAATCCTTGCTGATTTGGAATGTATTATTCATAGTAGAGAGTATTAGATTGTCCATTAACTCTAATATTGCACTAATTGGAGCCATTTTTAATCCTCAAAAAATAGTAAAACAATGAGGAAAAGATGGACACCAATTACTCTTTTATACTTCAAATCAATCAGCTTGCAATAGATTCAGCACACAAAGAATGCTGATATCCGGAAAACAGACTCCTCACTCAAAAAATGATTTTTCTTCAATCCACCTGAGAATTTAACTTCCTTTTTTTTATTCTCAAGGCCACACACACATTTGCGTACTTTCATTCACGATAAACAATAGTATAATATATGTAGAGTCCAGACAATTTCTGCACAAGAATGTCGCTTATTTATATCTGTCTCTCGACAATGCATGAGCTATCGTGGCATTCTGTTGGTGAAAAAACAGAGCCGCTAGCTTTCAAACCTTCACCATTCTTCAGAGATGGCAGGTTCATCTTATATATAAGGGACATAATGAAATGAATACAATTTTCTCATCTCTACTCCTGGAGCAATTCGTTCAACACACTTGATTTCCATGAACTAAGCCTTCTTTGTCTTGTCATTCTACATGCTCGACTTACGATGTCTATAATATCAAAACAATTTACTCCGCCTCTAACATACCTCTGGTGAAAACCTAGTCACTTGCAATCTATTCTTTGCTTCAATTGGAACTCCCTCGACGATCTTAGTTTCGAGTCTAAGCAGAGTAGCTGCTTCAAATGCTCGCATAACAATTCTGTTAAGGTTGAGGACATTCGAAACTTCTTAACAATTGCATAAATACCTTTGTGGCTTGTCTTTTCAAAGAATTTGTGCTCCAAGTAGGCTAACGAAGTTGACGTTGTGTGACATTCTAATGACGGACATCCGGTACTAGTTTCGATTCCTTATCAAAACTGCAATCGACTATTCTCACCCACTGAATTCACAAAAATGTTGTTTTATGAGTATGACATGGCAGAGATTGCACTTCCTTGTATATTGCACTTCTTCATGGAAAGCGACTCGGCAAGCTCCTTTGTTTATTTCAGTGGAAACAAAAATTCTGCAGTATAAGTCTCGAGTTTTGCACGTTGTACGCACACTTTGCTATGTCTGGCAATTCGTGCCACTGTCAAGACTGATCAATACGCCGTCCAAATGCCTTTCAAAGTTGTTCATCTCATGGTCTTTATCAGCCAACGTAGCTGCAGTTCCCCAATGTGTGAATCAAATTCACTCAGCGCTCTTTTCTTGAAGATGTTCTAGGCTTGCGTAGGGCTTTTATTCTTCTCCGGCACTTCTGCAAACAAAACTCAACTCAACTGTTTATCATCCAGCTTACCACTCGCTTGCACATCGACGACATATCAGCGTTCAAAAGGATATATCAGGCATTGATATCAGGCAGTTAAATTACGAATACCGATATGGACATCAATTTTGAATACATGAAATGTAGCTTCTGTGTAATGCCACTCAGATCGGCTTTGTCTTTGGATGTTGACAGGAAGCTTTTCCAGCCCGAATGGCCAAGCTGAGTACAACACGTTATTGCGCCTTCAACAACTAATATTGAGCGTTCTCTTGGGTCTTTCATTCAATTCAATACATATAGCATATTGTATACTACTCATATAGCATACTGCATACTATTCACACGAATACGCAGATGGAACCATTCACATGAACACGCAGATCATGTAGTTTTTGCAAGCAATACGAGCCGTAGCCGGGGATGAAGCAGGAACCGAATCCATGTGATTATTCTTCTTTAACGGATATAATCGAGATGTATTTCAACAAATGGTTTTTGCAGAGAGCCAATGTCTGGAAAATTAACCCGAAAAGAAAGCCAAGAACTGAAATTCCACGGCCGCTGAAATTCCTATACCATTGTTGATAACAAGAATGCCACCAAGCGTCCAGTGCCACAACAATCCAATTATTCTAAATGTCAGGGTTAAGCGTGCAACAATGTATGCAAGAAATAAATCAATAGGAAAACGTCCAACATGTATACTAAGAACAATTCATAAACGTAGATAGTGTTTATGTAAAAACAGTTTTTAAACAACGTTTCACGGCCACAGGTATGGTGTTCTGCTGTTTGAATGAGAAACAAGTTGAGTACGACTTCATCTTGGTCGATCTCCCTACTGGTGCTCACAAGAAAGCCGCATATTCACTGGACTCCAAATGGAAACGAGGTGAGTATGAAACGTTTATGTCAGGACAGCCAGAGAGCAATCAATGTATTCAGAAGAACGGGCAGAGGAACGTTTCATTTGTCAGGCGCAGGCTAGGGTACACAACGAATATATTAAACCATGATTGAAATTTTGCAGGGATATGGCAGACATGTCAACCTGCAGAACATAAGCAGAATATGAGCCGAATATGCAGGAAGGAGTTACAATAATTATGGTAGACATAGTGGCGCAACATCAATAATGGCAAAAAACGGTTATAGAGAGCGCACAGAGCGTATCTTGGACAACGCTGGTCAGGCAAACAGAATGCATATAAAGGAATATGGAGGAGCAACACAGGTATATGCAAGAGGTGGCAGCCTAAATTCTGCTAGAGAAAAATATTCATAGTTGCAGTGGCCAGGAAACCATATAAACAAATGGCAAAGAAATTTATGCAGGGCCAGGAATACCGCCTGCTTCTTGCATACCATGTAAAACACACATGGAACAGCAGAGAGATATGAAAGATTAAAAACATGCAATACCAATTTTTATTAACAAGAGAATCTTACATTTATAGTACATTATGTGATCTTTGCGTTTTCAAACATCCCAAGGTTTCTCTTGGATACTTATTCTATTCAGCTTCCACACTAACCCATTATAGGATTAGGTGTCCAACAAAACAAAAATGAAATTCGATGGCTGTGTTAGGTAAAAATTTTAGTTTTTAATTTTTAAGTTTTAAGTTTTTGACATTTGTTAATAATAATATCATATTATAATTTTTAAATTTTAATTTTTTAAATTTCAAAAAAAATTTACTTGGAAAATTAAATTTTTAATATAAATGTTTTCTGAAGAACCCAAAAAACTCTAAGAACCCTAAGAACCCAAACCGAAGAACCCAAAGAACCTGTTAAAGGAAAAGAACCCAATTTTTGTTTTTGGAGAACCCGGTTCTGCATAGAAGAACCCAATTCTTATGGGTTCTTCTGAGAAGAACCCGTACCCGAATCCGATACTTAGGGACGGGTTCGAGAACCCCACCCCTAGGTTCGGGAACGCATGCAATATAGGTTTTCACATAGGTATTTCGAACACAGATTCTCAGCCAATGAAGGCGAAATTGAAAAATCTGAGATGTGGGTTTTTGCAAGAAGGTCCAAATTGAGTTCTTAATGGGAAATATCTACAAAATTATCAATAGTTTAGGAGATCTCTTTTGCATTATTGAAGTCTATACACACAGATCACATGATGAACATATTTCCAAAGCATACATCCAGCTCTTCCAAAGGAAAATTTTAATATTTTCGGGGCATGCTCAGAACTAGGAAAGTGTGCCTATTTCTGTAATCCATAGACAAGACATTTACATTTGGATCCAAAAATTATATTAAGGTTAAGGGATTTTATATCACTTAATATGGTTGTTAAATGGCCCAATGAAGAACATGATGCAGACGGTAGTTTGGATGCATTATTTGGTGAACGTGCAAGCCTGTAGGGAATTATTCTTCATTGGATTGAAAATGCAATATATTGAAAAGGGGAAATTTCTTAGGGTAAAAAAATTACTATGTCAAAGAAAGACCATAAAATAAAAAGGATTACTCTCATACTTTCCATGTCACCCATGATTTAGATTTCATGTTCATTAGTGTCAGAAAGAGTGCTCAAAGTAATTTACCATTGCATACATCATGTTGATCAAAGAGAAGTTCGGATTGAAAAATCTATACATCATGTTGATCAAAGAGAAGGTCAGCTGGAAAAATATAAAGTCATTAGATTTGTGAAAAGAGAAATGTTCAACATTTCCTTAAAGGCTTGCATGTCTTCTCTACTGTCATTGAACCATTTACAGTTGTGAACAACATTTTCATTTGTGCCCAGTGGAAGGTGTTGGAAATTCAATAAGGAAAACATTTAATTAATATTTTTCCATTCATGACAATTATGTGTGATATTATGTTTTTCTTATTTTTTACTATGCATATGTTCTTATCATCAAATGAATTCCAAAACAATGAAGATCACAACCATACAAAATGAACATAAGATACAAGATCCAAGCAATGGAAAACCCCCTCCAAGGGAAAAACCCAAAAATAACTTCTTATAGAATCAACTTCAAAGGATACTTCCAAGACCAAACCCTCGACCATGACTTCCACCAAGAACCAAGTCAACCAACCAACCTTCCAGCTCTAATGCAAGACATAATCTACAAGGGATAATGAAGCAATATTTCCTTAAGATGATGGCTCTTCTAGCCTTTTCAATCTCACATATGAAGTTTGCAACACCTTCCTGCAATTCATACCTATTGCATGCCAAAAAACCCTAAGTTACTATCACGTGAGAGCTTTCCAGCCATAGTTTCAAACTTTCGAGTCATCTAAATATATTTCTTCTTCTTTGCTAGGCTCTTCTAGCCTCTTTAGACTTTCGCACTTCTTCTACTAGTAGCAAATCAAATCCAATATTTGTGTGCTTCATAATAGTTCTAATGGATCCAACCTCCATCTTTATATAGCCTTTCTTAGTGCTTGAATAGCCCTCACAAAGCCAAATAGAGCTAGGCTTAGGTGACTTGATTCTTGGGAGTCTTAAAGAATTTTTTATATGCAAAAATAATTTTATTTTCTTAAATACAAGTGCCCGAATGGATATTTTACAATATGACAAGGAATCTTGAATCATGCCAAACCCTAGGATCATTTAATGGATGCTTGATATAATGACACATGACTTGAGCATGAAACCCATTCTTTAAAAGGATCATTTTCTTTCTTCTTTTGATAGATACATGAGTCAAATGACAATTATGAAGACCGAAACTAGTTACATTCTTCAACACTCCCTATTAACTAGGGAGATATTCATAATTGTCCAACTGGTACAAGGACAATACTCCCTTTCAAAATTTCTCATAAGAAGAGTCAGAATGATAAGACAATTGTAAGAATCAAAATTATGATTAATTAACATTGTCTTTGAGGCCTAACAAAACACACTCTACCTCATTCAAGAGCTTTATGTTGGGAGGCTTTGTGTGTGGTGTCATGCTCCTACACCAATAGCTGTCATATTTCATGATTGACTTGATGAGATCTGTAATATGTTCATACATTTTCTTGTTGCAAAGGTTTTCCATATTTTCAAGAAATCAAAAAAATTAAAAAAAAATGTAAAGAGGGTATACCCTAAAATAAAAATCAAAGGGTAAAAAGAATAAAATGGTCAAAAAATGAGAAGAAATGAATTCCAAACAAAAATAGACCAGGAAAGCGGGCAAGTCTAAATGCCACTACTTTTTCATTTTCTGTAATAAGCAATTGTGCGCAACTTGTTAACCTATGCCACAATTGAAGAATAGTCAAATAGCTTAAGCTTGGCTAGTTCACATTTGAATTTCATGTTTTAGAGATATAGAATAAAATCTGACCAAATAGTGTAAACTTGGCGAATAAGTAGATAGGTAGAGTAAATCAAAAGGAACTCAACAGTTTAATCTAAGCCCTTGGATGTAATAAGTGCAAGCTTAGGTAGGCTTGCCATGTAAAAGAAAAAGAAGATTGATAAGAGTTTGTTAGTCTAAGTGCACCCAAATAAAGAAGAAAAGATGTTAGGTTAAACTGGGTAGGGTAGGTAGATGGTGTTGCAAAATTACTTGTGATGGATAATGTCTCTAAATGTGTTAATTTTTACTTTTATCACAAGTGTGAGGCAGACATTACACTTGATGCAGTTCAAGCAAGACAAGGTCAAATAACTAACTTCCATTCACATTTTTCCCTAAAGATCTTACTAATGCCCCCTGAAGTATTAAAGTCTTTGAAAATTAAAGGGGCTTAGAGCATTTCTCTGACTTATGGAGGGACCGGACCCTCAGCCCAATAATTTAAATGGCCTAAGTACTTAAAACCATCCATAAAACATTCATTCACTCTCATAAGTCTTTTCTTAAGTAAAATCTTATTTTACTTAGGAAGAATGTGCAATACCACATAAAAACCCCTTTTCCACTTTAAGCCTAAGTTTAAATAAATACTCTAATGTTTTTACTTAGCGCTTTTATCACATTGTTTCATATTAATTTCTGACTTATATTATATAAATCCTTTGGAAAAATTAACTCACTCCCGTATTATTTAACTATATAAAACCCCAAAATAATATATATCCCACCTCGGTTAAATATAACCATAGATACTGGTCAAACATGATTAATTGGAATTAATTAACTCTCAAGGTTAATTAAGAACCACCCCCCAACCAATCGCATTGCCCCGATACAATTAAAATATTTTTTTATGTTGGGCCTGCTGCAGTTAAGCCACCGCCTTAACAAGGGATTAATTAACCCTCACGGTTAATTAACAGCCTCCCCGTCCAATCCCGTCAACCCCAATATAATTAATTAACCCTTAAATTTATCGGGCCCGCCTCCATTATATCCCCATCACTTCAGATCCCCGACAATCTTCCGATCCTGCCCTCATCATCCAATGGCTGATATCAATATCGCACCCCCCTTAGTGACCGCACTTTAACTCGCGATCACTAGGCGGTTTTCCTCTCGTACTTTTGCCACGCGTCAAGCAATCGATGTGTTCACCAGTTCCCAACTGAATACCACCTAACTCCATAAGTGGTGCAATCTCGTACCGCTTACCGCCCTCCACAAACGACAAAATGACTTTTCCCGCTTACGTCATACACCCAATAAACAAAAAAAAAAACCCGCCAACCTTGACTTTGTTAAATAAAAAAAACAAATGTAATTTTCACGGTTATAAGCTGCAACTATGTTCCCATGAAAAGCGACGTCCCAGTCAACTGCTAAGCTCTCCAACCACCACCTGATCAAGGAATTTGCAGTAACTCAGCCCAGGACCGATTAGTTAACCCGCCATCGTACTGTTCACTGCCTCCTATAGGTATTTATCTAATTTTTCATTAAAACCCCGTAATTTCGGTTTTCTACTAAAAATTTTGCAAGAAAGAGCCAAATACAACTCTAGTCTAGTCTGTGTTTTCCATATAAAGTTCCCAAACCCACTGCCTTGCCTATTTACAAAAGAAAACCCCCAATTCCATTTTGAGTCTACAAGAACCAAAAATAGAAACCCCTATACCCCTGAATGTCACACCCATGAACGCCCCTCACAAAGACTTAGATTATCTGCCTCTGGCCGATAAATATTTTGGGATAAAAGACTTATATGGTGATAAAAACCATCTCCAAGTCTTCTGCCAAGCTAGAGATAGTTATCTGAATGGGTCTGATATCTTTGGACTGTGGGAATCTAGCCTTCCCATGTATTTCCTCCCCTCAGTCCATGTCTTTCCAAATATAATTCATCAATGTTGTGCCAATTATGATCCTAACCAAAGAGTTGTTATGTCCCCAAGCCAAACAGTTTTGTTTCCCATAACTGCTCAATCCATCAATGAGATGTTACAATTACACCCCAGTCAGCCCCTCACCCCTATTTCCATGGGATATTTACTTGAAAAGGCATATCATTTGTCCCAATCAGAAGTGAGCCGAATCGGTCAAATCTTCATGTTACCAAAGCACCAACCCAAAGGTCCACCTCCTTATCTGCAAACTTGCTTCACTGAAACTGGAAGACTCATTGTTGATATGATATCCCTGATTATGAGATTTAACTTTAGTGAATATGTTGATGATATCACCCTAGTGTTATTATCCATCTTTACTCCATAACAGCCCCCTGCTGTTAGATATGATTATGCCTCCTATATAGCCAATAAGATCCATGACCAATTCCTGAATTTGGAAAATGAAGGAGTCTTCAAATACAGTACTTTCATATATCATCTCATGTTGTATTATCAGTCAGACAACTTCTCTTTCCTTACCAAGAAACTTGACACCAAAGGAAATCCAAGGTCTGTTACCTTTTGGAGTCCAATTTTTCATAATACCATTGAGTCCCCTTACACCTACAGTGAGTTTATTGACCTCTTTGTACATCCAGAAACCACTCTTTTAACAAGAGTTTCCCCTCCTAGGATCAATGGGGATATGAAGAAAATTCTCTAGCTCTCTAAGCAGGAAAGGATAGGTGACTGGTACCTATATAAAAACCACACAGAAATCAGGATATATGGGTGTGAACTTTGCCCTTTTAAGTTACCCAAGTATGTTCCCATAAGATTGTTTGCATTGGAGTATTTCAGGCAGATCATAAATGCAAATTTAGTCCATTTTTGTCGGGCCAAAAAGAAAGCCCAGTTAAGATTCAAGAATTAGCTAGGCCCTTTTGTCTGCAACAATAGGGATGCATGGAAAGAAGCTGAAAAATTTTTAGAGATCACTTTAGATTACGAAAGAGTTTTAGGTGGGTACCTTATGACCCCAACAATTTTATATGTGGCAGAAGGATGAAAAACAAGTTATCCCCATATATTCACCATAGGATCCCAGAAATTGAGCAATTTTTAAACCTGGATGAATGGATAGAGGGCACCTTAGTAGAAACTGATATAGAACAGGTCAATTTTGAGAATGCTATGAGAAATCTTGAGCAAACCCTTGACCTGGATTCTTTTGGGCAGGTACTATTCAAGCCATTTCAAAAATCAGGAATTAGTGCATCCATTGCTAGAATCTCTCAATAGCCTCCATAGGAAGTCAACATACCAGCCATAGGAACATCCAAAGGCAAGGAAGTAGGGCCGACAAAACAACCTACAATGTCAGATCAGCCTGAAATCTCTAAAGAACAGGAGCAAGTGCCGACTCCACCAGCTCAAACCAATGTAGGAGATAATAAAATTTTGCAAACACCTCTAAATGAGGAAAGAAACAAAAAGAGGGATAGGGAAACCACTACCCCTATCAGTGGACCTACAGCGACAACAAGAATAGGACAGGATAGCAGCACCAATTTGAGCATAGAAGAGCTAATAAAGTCAATGGAAGACATGAAACTACAAGTTTCAAAATTGAAATAGGTAAAAGAATAGTTAGCTAAGATGGAAAAAAATTATGACCTCTCAAAGATAAACGTCGTAGAAAAAACAAGGGAGATTAAAGCATTAGAAAAGAAAGTGAAGGCATTAGAAAAAGATATCACTTTTGACAAGCCTTTGGCGGAGATCAAGAAAATTCTTTGCGCCAACATCACTCAATCAATAAATGATGTTTGGTCGTCCATCCAAGTGATCTTTGAATAGTTTGATCTAGTGAAAGCAACACAGGGAGAAATTCAAAAGACAAAAGCTCAGTTAGGACAAATGCCTGATGAAGCCAACCGGCTCATTCATTCTTTGAATAACAGGAATAAGGAACAATTGGAAGAACTTGGTATCACAGACAGGACAGAGACTATTTTGGAAATCAAAAGGGTGCTAACCAAGAAAACTTTGATGCAAAATTTAGAGAGAAGATGTCAAGATATGCAGGTGGAAATTAATTCTTTCATGGAGAAGTTCGCTATTTTGCAGAATAAAGGGCTACCAAGTCCTTTGGTGATTAATGACCGATTAATGAAGCATAGAGATTATGTAGACAAAGAATAAGTATGCTGGAAATCAAGCTAGTACATCAACAAGTGCATTAGGAATAAAAACGCTCCCCACAGGCCGAGTTCTCTATGACAGCTTAGAGAACTTATTCTATGTTGAGCATACGATAAAGCACTTGTTCCCAATCCAACCTACCTTTTTCAAATATACAGAAACTGATGAGACCCTGAAGAAACTTCAAAAACACAGATTGCCAGAGCAAAAATGGTGGGAAGACATGTTGGAAATTTTGTAAAATTATCCTTAGTGAAATGTAAATTTTGAAGCTACTTACTGTAGTAGGATGAACAAAGATGAACAGAGATCAAACAGGTCGAAGTGTATCGGAATAGGTAAAGTGTATTGGTCAAAACATGGCAGCCAACACAGAGTTACTAAAGAAGACAGCAGCAAGCCAAATCATAGGGCCTGCCTCCAGCACACTCAGCAAGAATAGGAATAGCACAACTTCAGTTTACCTTTCTCCTATCTTCGAGACTAGTTGTCTCTATTTTCTTGTAACTTATTCATAGTCACCCTAGAATA
>APFE030667925.1:64695-129295 GCA_000404065.3 Pinus taeda | reverse complement strand
CTAAAACTTAAAGAGAGAGCCCTCTCTGGATACAAATTGGCTAGATTCTGTATCTAAAAGATTGGTTTGTGGTTACCTTGGACCCCTTTCCCCTTCTTACAACTTCTGGGAAAATCTGAGTGATAATATAGTGGCGACTCTGTTGGGGACCTGAATAATTTGTTTGTTACTATTGTTTACTTTATAAGCTACAGATGGAGCCTGAAGTTAGCCAGGTAGCCTTTGAAATGCTCTTGCTTTGCAATTGCAAAAGTAAATGAATGCTACTTCAGTCTATCTCTGGTCTAGTTTATAGATTGAACATTTGGTTTCAAATACTTGATCAGTTCCTTTTATTAAATAAGTCTTTAAGAAAGTTCAAATCCCATATCTAAAGCCTCTTAAAGAGATTGTTGAAGTTGTATTGTAAAACAAATTTAGAGAAAAAACCAAAAATACACCTAGAAAACCTGGCTTCAGAAAGGATTCATTATACCAGAGCTAATCCTAATCCAAATCCACCACCTGTGTTTGAAAATCCTAATCTGATTCCTAGGATTCTTAGGAGACAAGAGAGCCAAGAAAGTTCTGCTAGTTCTCGGCCTCTATACAAATCAAGATCATGTCCTATGAAGTGGATTTACCTTAAGGACGAACCCTTTGATGAGTTTTTTGAAACTTCTTTATTTGTAACCTTTTCGGACTCTGGGTTAGCCTACACAGTTCAGGACCCCATATATATTGAAAACTTACAACTTGAAGTTGTCACTTCACACCTTGACAGACATTTGTAAAACTCCATTCAATCTAAGCTTACCTCTGAAAGAACACCAAACCTTTCTATGATCACTACAGCCTCTCCAAGTTCATCATCAACACCTCACACTTCCCAATCTCAAGCCACCGCTTCTACCCCTCCATCCACCACTTCAAGACCAACCCCAGTTGTTGTTTCAACCCAATCTATTGCAATGGCAAACAAGTATACTCCCCTGCACTTACCTGCCAACTTGGGTGCTATGCCCCAAGACTATCAGAGTAAAATCACCCAATTTGATAACACTGGAACATACACAGCTCAACAACATACTAAAAAAATGACCGACTATTTTGAAATATATGATGTTGATGCTAACGATGTTAGAATGAGGGTATTTGTTCAAAGTTTGACTGGAGATGTTAGAACTTGGTTTAGAGCCCTCCCCGCAAATAGTATCAATGACCTACCAGCTCTTTATACAACATTCTTGAATAGATGGGAAAAGAAAAAATATCCTCTCCAGATTTTATCAGAATATGAAAACCTAAAAAGAGGTACACAGGAAATTATCCAAGATTACTGCATTAGGTTCAATAATGTTTACAACACTATTCCCCAAAATCTTAGACCTCCTCCAGATTTGGCATTGATCAAATTCCCTGATGGATTTGATTCTGATATGGCATACCAACTTAGGGAAATGGCTCCTCGAACCTTAGAATATATGAAAAGTATAGCTGTCAGTGTTGAAGCCAACCTGATATCCAAACGAGCTAAAGCCAAAGCTGAAAGGAGGATACCTTTGAAAGAAGAACCTTCGGCCTCTGAATAGAAATTAGATGCTATTATTAAAGAATGAATAGGCTCGGAGATAGAGTAGAAACAATCGAGATAAAATCCCTTTGGGATAGTCAACCAAGCAATACTGGGAGAAATCCAAATTTCAGGAAAAACCAAAACCAGAACACTGGAAAAACTAGACTTGACCAAAATATTAGACCCTCATTCCAGGAAAATTATGTTGAAGCCTCAACTACTGATGAACCAATAGAAGACACTCAAATTAATTTGATGGGACTCAATAATGAACAACAAGTTTTCTTGACCCAAGAGGATCAAGAAGCTCACATTCTTAAACAATTCCAAACTCAGTCAAGTGAATCATTTGACTTTAGGGAGGGATGTGATACAACCATTTATGAAGCCCACAAGTAATATAATCTGAGTAGAAAAATTGATGTCCCTGAAATCAATAGGCAGAAAGATACAAAACAACCCAACAAAGGTAAGATCAATACCACCCCTGTACATATTCTTTCTAGAACAGACCCTAACCCTGCTAATCCAATTATTGAAGATGTATCTGATAAACAACCCAATAATGACAACCTTCCACTTCTATTCCTTCCAAAGGAAACGTGTAAGAACCTTCAGAAGATAATTTGGAAACGACTTCAGCTCACAACCCCACTCCTGAAAAGGAGAAAAACCCATAAAATACAGCAAAAAAAGAGAATCCAACTGTCTGAAATACAAGAAATCAGACTGAAAAACCTTTTAATCTTGAGACTAAAGTAGGAAAATTGAAAATAGTTGTTCCATTATCCGAACTAGCCAAACATGATGTCTATAGAAGCCAAATCAATAGATCACTCCAAATTTCTATGAATGAAGACTCAGTAAATGTTTTTGATAACCAACCTGAATTGATCTTTTGCCTGGAAGTGAATGGAAAAATAGTAGATGGAGGAGTTCCTCCTTTCTATGTAAGTTTGAACATACATGATAAAATACTTCATAATGCCATGTTTGATTCTGGTGCATCTCATAACTTAATGCCTAAATCTGTAATGGAGAAGCTAGACCTAGACATTACCTGGCCATACAAAGACCTTTTTTCTTTTGATTCAAGTTAGGTCAGATGTCTAGGATTAATCAAAGATTTGTGTGTATCACTAGTTCAATATCTTGCCAAAACCATCTTAATGGACATAGTAGTAGCAGATATTCCACCAAAGTATGGCATGCTATTATCTAGATCTTGGGGTGCAAAGCTCCAAGGATATTTACAATTGGACATGTCTTATACTACTATTTCAGTGTTTGGGCAACCTAAAAAACTATACAGAGAAACTTTAATGAAATATGTGGTAAGTAGTCAAGAGAAACCCCAAAATTTCCCTATCTACTCAGTACACTCTGATATGGATTCTTTCATTCTTTACAATGCTAAAAGTGATCCTTCAATTGAAGTAATTTTAGTAGATGAACCAACAAAAATGGCAAATGGAAAATCTAGTGTTAAAATCCAGGAAATTTTTGAAAATAATGATACATCAGATACCCAAGAGAAACCAGAAGAAAGTGAAAAACAAGATCTTCCTATTAATTAGATTCCAGAGACTCCTGACACCAATTATGAACATGAAATTCTTTGGCACTTAGAGTTTGATGGTTCAGTTAACAAATTAGGAGCAAGAGAAAGAGTTTGGGTGCACAATCTTGAAAATGAGCATGTTGAAGGCCATGCCTACAGATTAAACTTTAGGTGCACTAATAATATGGAAAAATATGAAGCTTTGTTGCTAGGTCTTAAACTTGTAAAACAATTAGCGGCAATTAGGGTATCTGTCTTAGGAGATTCTAATCTAATAATTCAACAGATTAAAGGGAAGTTTCTAACAATGATCCCAGATTAAGATACTACAGAGGAACAGTGATAGAGATTCTCAATACATTTCTAGAAACTAAGCTTGCCAAAATCCCAAGAAAACATAACTTGCAAGCTCATAGTCTGGCAATGTTTTCCAGCACCTGTAAATTACCATTTGAACCTAATCATCAGTTCACAGCTGAGATTAGACACAGACCAGACATACCTAACAATTTGAAGAATTGGCAACTGTTTGATAGTGATAAGCATATTAATAATTTCTTAACCCTGGAGCAAGAATTTTCTAGCATTAACATAGATGTAGATACAATTAGTAAGTTTGATCAAGTAAATAAGATAGAAACAGACATTTCGGTAGAAAGTGCAACTCAAATGCTTCACCAAACAAGGTTTACCAACAAAGAAATGTAGGACCTTAAAGAAATGGATATTGATGAGGTTATCGAAGGAGAATCAGAAGTTGTCAATTTAAAAGATAATCATTTGCCTAAAGGATTAACCCCTTTGAAAGATCTTTTTGATTTTAATGATATTCCAAAGAAACCCAAGATGGAACCCTTAAAAGCAGACATTGAAGACTATAACTTAGGAACTGAAGAAGATCTAAAAATGGTAAAATTATCTAAATCTTTGTCCTCTGACCAAAAACTCAAATATGTTGAACTAATGAGAGAATTCCAGGATGTCTTTGTCTAGAGCTATGAAGACCTAAAATCATATGACACCTCTATAATTCAACATACAATAGCCCTAAAGGAAAATAAAAAACCATTCAAACAAAAACACAGAAGAATTAACCCTGTATTACTCCCCTTAATTGAAAAAGAAATCAAACGAATGTATGAAGCCGGGATAATTGCTCCTATTAGGTTTTCAGAGTGGGTGTCTAATTTAGTACCTACTAGGAAGAAAACTGGAAAAATCAGATTATGTGTTGATTTAAGAAATGTAAATAAGGTTTCTTTGAAGGAAAACTACCCTTTACCTAAGATGGATCATATTTTACAAAGGGTAGTAGGTGCCTCTAGGATTTCACTTTTGGATGGGTTCTCAGGCTATAACCAGATTTTGGTTCATCCTGATGACCAGGAAAAAACTGCTTTTACAATAGCACGGAGAACGTTCAAGTATGTTAAAATGCCGTTTGGACTAAAGAATGCAAGGGCAACCTTCCAAAGAGAAATGGACATAGCATTTGCAAAAGAAATTCATGATTTCCTAGTTATATATCTAGATGACTTGACTGTTTTTTCTAAATCAGATCAGCAACATTTGGATCATCTGAAACAAGTATTCTTAAAATGCAGAAAATATGGTATTTCTTTAAATCCTAAGAAGTCCTTGTTTGGTCTGGAGGAAGGAAAACTCTTGGGCCATATTATTTCCAAAGATGGCATTAGAATTGATCCTGCTAGAATAGAAGCTATTCTGCAAATACCCCACCCCAGAAATGTCAAAGAACTTCAAGCTTTCATAGGAAAGATTAACTTTTTGAGAAGATTTATATCTAACTTAGCCGAAGTAATTAGATTGCTTAATAATATGTTGAAAAAGGATTCAAAAGTTGAATGGACAGTAGAAGCCAAACAAGCATTTGAAGAAATTAAAATGGCTTTGACCAGAACACCGGTTCTTACAAGTCCAAATATTGATAGAAACTTCATAATATTTTCATTTGCATCAGAACACACTATAGCAATTGTTCTACTAAAAAAGGATGAACAAGGATGTGAAAAACCCATAGCCTTTTTTAGTAAAGCACTAAGGGATGCACCACTAAAATACAAAATCATGGAAAAACAAGCTTATTCACTTATAAAAGCTATTAAAGACTTTAGAGTCTACATATTGTACTCCCATGTAATAGTTTATGTGCCCAATGTTGTTGTCAAAGACATCTTGACCCCTGATGGAATTGAGGGTAAAAGAGGTAAATGGATAGCTACTATATTAGAGTATGATATTGAAATAAAACCCACAAAGCTTATAAAAGGACAAGGTTTGGCAAAGCTCATGACTGAAACGAATTGTCAAGCCCTGGATATTAATGAACTGGATAATGAACAGGAGATGGTGACTCCACAAATCAGCCAGGCCTTCTTAGATTCACATTGGTATGCTAATATAATTTATGTATTATTAAACATGTAGGCTCCTCCAGGGTTTTCCAGAACAACGAAAAGGTTTTTAAAGATGAAAGCTTCAATGTTTTGTATTTTAAATAATGTTCTTTTTTGGAAAAATCATGAAGGTATTCTATTGAATTGTTTATTAAAGGAAGAAGTTGACAAGGTTCTCAAAGAATTTCATGCAGGAGACTGTGATGAACACCTTTACTAGAAATCAATGGCAGAAAAAATCCTAAGGGTTGGATTTTATTGGCTAGCCTTGTTCGCTGATGTAAAGAAATTTGTCACTGCTTGCCATAAATGTCAAATTTTTCAAGGCAAGAGAAAACTATTACCTTTACCCCTGAAACCAATTTCCACTAAAAATCCCTTCCAACAATGGGGTTTGGACTTCATTGGAGAAATCCATCCTCCCTCTTCTGGCAAACATAAATGGATTCTAATTGCCACAAACTATTTCACCAAATGGATAGAATCCATTCCTTCTAGATAAGCCAATAACACAGTGATTATAGGATTCTTAGAAACCAACATATTGTATAGATTTGGCTGTCCTGAAAAGATCATAACTGATAATGCTGTTGCCTTCAAATCCAAGAAAATGATAAGTTTCTATAACAAATACCATATCACTTTAGGCCATTCCACAGCCTATTACCCTCAAGGTAATGGTCTAGTTGAGTCTTCCAACAAAAGATTCATTAACATTATTAAGAAAGAATTGGAAGAGAACAAGAAAAATTGGCACAAGAAACTTACTAATGCATTGTGGGCAGACAGACTCACTACCAAGAAATCTATTGGAACTAGTCCTTATGAAGTAGTCTATGGCATGGAGGCTGTATTTCCTTCATCTTTAGGAGTTCATGTAATGAAATTACTTCAGGAGGCTCAAGTGGAACCCAATGATATTCAAAGGAGAATAAACCAAACCATCCATCTGCAGCAGATCAGAGAAGAAGTGTATCAAAGATCCCAAGTATTACAAGAGAAGCTTAAGAAAATATTTGTAAAAAGAACCAAGGCAGAATATTTCTACCTAGGAGACAAATTTTTAAGATGGGATTCCAGGAGAGAGGATAAGGGAAAACATGGGAAGTTTGACTTCCTATGGAAAGGACCTTTTATCATCTAGGCCTTACAAGGGAACAATACTTACTATCTGAAAAACTTGGATGGTAAACAAACAGAAGAAGGACCAGTCAATGGTCGGATGTTGAAACATTACTATGATCCTACTTTTTAATGTATTCTAATTTTAACATGCACATACTATATCCTTGGTAATGTCATAGTTTGGATTGAATAGTAACTTGTTGGAGTTGAAGCCCGAAGAGAAGGCCCTAAGCTTTACAAGTGTTATTGTCATACATACTATAAACCAACCAGCAGAAGGAGATTTTAGAGCACAGTCAAAGTCATTCAAAAGGCCATCTGACCTGTTGTTCTTGACTTTCCACCAGGAAAATCCGTCCCCAAGAGGAGCCAGTGTTATGCTCCTATACCAATAGGTGTAATATTTCATGATTGACTTGATGAGCTTTGTAATATGTTCATACCTTTTCTTGTTGAAGAGGTTTTCCATATTTTCAAGAAAAAAAAAAAAAAAAAAAAAAAAAAAAAAAAAAAAAAAAAAAAAAAAAATGTAAAGAGGCTATACCCTAAAAGAAAAATAAGGGTAAAAAGAATAAAATGGTCAAAAAATGAGAATAAATGAACCCCAAACAAAAATATACCAGGAAAGTGGGCAAGTCTAAATGCCACTACTTTTTTATTTTCTGTAATAAGAAATTGTGTGCAGCTTGTTAACTTATGCCATAATTGATGAATAGTCAAACAGCTTAAGCTTGGCTAGTTCATATTTGAATTTCATGTTTTAGAGATAGAGAATAAAATCTGACCAAACATTGTAAACTTGGCGGATAAGTAGATAGGTAGAGTAAATCAAAAGGAGCTCAACAGTTTAATATAAGCCCTTGGATGTAATAAGTGAAGACTTAGGTAGGCTTGCCATGTAAAAGAATAAGAAGATTGATAAGGGTTTTCTAGTCTAAGTGCACCCAAATAAAGAAGAAAAGATGTTAGGTTAAAGTAGGTAGGGTAGGTAGATGGAGTTGGAGAATTACTTGTGATGGATAATGTTTATAAATGTGTTAATTTTTACTTTTATCACAAGTGCAAGGCAAACATTAAACTTGATGCAGTTCAAGCAAGACAAGGTCAAATAACTAACTTCCATTCACATTTTTCCTTAGATATTTTACTAATCCCCCCTAAAGTATTAAGGTCTTTGAAAATTAAAGGGGCTCAGAGCATTTCTTTGACTTCTGGAGCGACCGAACCCTCGGCCCAATAATTTAAATGCCCTAAATACTTAAAACCATCCATAAAACATTCATACACTCTCATAAGTCTTTTCCTAAGTAAAATCCTATTTTACTTAGGAAAACTGCGCAATATCACATAAAAACCCCTTTTCCACTTTAAGCCTAAGTTTAAATAAATACTCTAATGTTTTTACTTAACGCTTTTATCACATTGTTTCATATTAATTTCTGACTTATATTATATAAATCCTTTGGAAAAATTAACTCACTCCCGTATTATTTAACTATATAAAACCCCAAAATAATATATATCCCGCCTCGGTTAAATATAACCATAAATACTGGTCAAACAGGACTAATTGGAATTAATTAACCCTCAAGGTTAATTAAGAACCACCCCCCAACCAATCGCATTGTCCTCGATACAATTAAAATATTTTTTATGTTGGGCCCACTATAGTTAAGCCCCTGCCTTAACAAGGGATTAATTAACCCTCACGGTTAATTAACAGCCTCCTCGTCCAATCCCGTTAACCCCGATATAATTAATTAACCCTTAAATTTATTGGGCCCACCTACATTATATCCCCATCACTTCAGATCCCCGACATTCATCTGATCCTGCCCTCATCATCCAATAGCCGATATCAATATCGCATCCCCCCTAGTGACCGTGCTTTAACTCACAATCACTAGGAGGCTTTCCTACCGTACTCTTGCCATGCGTTAGGCAATCGATGTGTTCATTGGTTCCCAACCGAATACCACCTAATTCCAAAATCGAAGTGATTTCGTACCACTTACCACCCGCCACAAATGACAAAATGTATTTTCCCGCTTATGTCATATGCCCGATAAACAAAAAAAACCCTGCCAACCTTGACTTTGTTAAATAAAACAAACAAATGTCATTTTCATGGTT
Organism: Pinus taeda; assembly: GCA_000404065.3. Taxonomy (NCBI): domain Eukaryota; kingdom Viridiplantae; phylum Streptophyta; class Pinopsida; order Pinales; family Pinaceae; genus Pinus; species Pinus taeda. The sequence goes on along the minus strand of APFE030667925.1, from coordinate 120,504 downwards.
ATAAGATGCAATTGTGTTCCCATGCAAAGCGACGTCCCAGTCAACTACTAAGCTCTCCAATTGCCACCTGATCAAGGAATTTGTAGTAACTTAGCCCAGGACTGGTTAACGAACCCCCCATCATACTGTTCACTGCCCCCTACAGGTATTTATCCAATTTTTCATTGAAACCCCATAATTTCGGTTTTCTACTGAAAATGCTGCAAGAAAGAGCCAAATTCAGTTCTAGTCCAGTCTGTGTTTGCCATATAAAGTTCCCAAACCCGCTGCCTTGCCTATTTCCCACAAAAAACCCCCAATTCCATTTTGAATCCACAAGAACCAAAAATTGAAACCCCTATAGCCCTGAATGTCACACCCATGAATGCCCCTCACAAAGACAGATTATCTGCCTTTGGCCGATAAATATTTTCGGATAAAAGACTCATCTGGTGACAAAAGCCATCTCCAGGTCTTCTACCAAGCTAGAGATAGTTCTCTGAATGGGTTTGATATCTTTGGACTGTGGGAATCTAACCTTCCCTCGTATTTCCTACCCGCAGTCCATGTCTTTCCAAATATAATTCATCAATGTTGTGCCAATTATTATCCTAACCAAAGAGTTGTTATGTCCCCAAGCCAAACAGTCATGTTTCCCATAACTGCCCAATCCATCAATGAGATGTTACAATTCCACCCCAGTCAGCCCCTCACCCCTATTTCCATGGGATATTTACTTGAAAAAGAATCTCAGTTGTCCCAATCAGAAGTGAGCCGAATCGGTCAAATCTTCATGTTACCAAAGCACCAGCCCAAAGATCCACCTCCTTATTTGCAAACTTGCTTCACTGAAACTAGAAGACTCATTGTTGATATGATATCCCTGATTATGGGATTTAACTCTAGTGAATATGTTGATGATATCACCCTAGTGTTATTATCCATCTTTACTCTAAGACAGCCCCCTGATGCTAGATATGACTATGCCTCCTATATAGCCAATAAGATCCATGACCAATTCCTGAATTTGGAAAATGAAGGAGTCTTCAAATATAGTACTTTCATATATCATCTCATGTTGTATTATCAGTCAAACAACTTCTCTTTCCTTACCAAGAAGCTTGACACCAAAGGAAATCCAAGGGTTGTTATCTTTTGGAGTCCAATTTTTCATAATACCATTGAGTCCCCTTACACCTACAGTGAGTTTATTGACCTCTCTGTTCATCCAGCAACCACTCTATTGATAGAAGTTTCCCCTCCTCGGATCAATGGGGATATGAAGAAAATTCTCCAGCTCTCTAAGCAGTACAGGATAGGTGACTAGTACCTATATAAAAACCACATAGAAATTAGGATATATGGGTGTGAACTTTGCCCTTTTAAGTTACCCAAGTATGTTCCCATGAGATTTTTTGCATTGGATTATTTCAGGAAGATCATAAATGCAGATTTAGTGCATTTTTGTGGGGCCAAAAAGAGAGTTCAGTTAAGAATCAAGAATCAGCTAGGCCCTTTTGTCTGCAACAATAGGGATGCATGGAAAGAAGCTGAAAATTTTTTAGAAGATCACCTTAGATTACGAAAAAGTTTTAGGTGGGTACCTTATGACCCCAATGGTTTTGTATGTTTCAGAAGGATGAAGAACAGGTTATCCCCATATATTCACCATAGGATCCCATAAATTGAGCAATTTGCAAACTTGGATGAATAGATAGAGGGGACCTTAGTAGAAAGTGATATAGAACAGGTCAATTTTGAGAATGCTATGAGAAATCTTGAGAAAACCCTTGACCTGGATTCTTTTGGGCAAGTACTATTCAAGCCATTTCAAAAATCAGGAATTAGTGCATCCATTGTTGGAACCTCTCAACAGTCTCCACAAGAAGTCAACATACCAGCCACAGGAACATCCAAAGGCAAGGAAGTAGAGCCCATAGAACAACCTACAATGTCAGATCAACCTGAAATCTCCAAAGAACAGGGGCAATTGCCGACTCCACCAGCTCAAACCAATGTAGCAGATAATCTAGTTTTGTAAACTCCGCTAAATGAGGAAAGAAACAAAAAGAGGGATAGGGAAACCACTACCCCTACCAGTGGACCTACAGCAACAACAGGAACAGGACAGAATAGCAGCGCCAATTTGAGCACAGAAGAGCTAATAAAGTCAATGGAAGACATGAAACTACAAGTTTCAGAATTAAAACAGGTAAAAGAACAGTTAGCTAAGATGGAAAGAAATTATGACCTCTCAAAGATAAAGGTTGTAGATAAAACAAGGGAGATTAAAGCATTAGAAAATAAAGTGAAGGCATTAGAAAAAGATCTCACTTTTGACAAGCCTCTGGCAACGATCAAGAAAATTCTTTGGGCCAACATCACTCAATCAATAAATGATGTTTGGCCATCCATCCAAGTGATCTTTGAACAGATTGATCTACTGAAAGCAGCACAGGGAGAAATTCAATTGACAAAATCTTAGTTAGGGAAAATGCCTGATGAAGCCAACCAGCTCATTCATTTTTTGAATAACAGGAATAAGGAACAACTGGAAGAACTTGGCATCACAGACAGGACAGAGACTATTTTGGAAATCAAAAGGGTGCTAACCAAGAAAACTTTGATGCAAAATTTAGAGACAAGATGTCAAGATATGCAGGTGGAAATTAATTCTTTCATGGAGAAGTTCACTATTTTGCAGAATAAAGGGCTACCAAGTCCTTTGGTGATTAATGACCGATTAATGAAGCACAGAGATTATGGAGACAAACTGAATAAGTATGTTGGCAATCAAGGTAGTACATCAACAAGTGCATCAGGAATAAAAGCGCTCCCCACAAGCCGAGTTCTCTATGACAGCTTAGAGAACTTATTCTATGTTGAGCATGAGATAAATCACTTGTTCCCAATCCAACCTACCTTTTTCAGATATACAGAAACTGATGAGACCCTGAGGAAACTTTAGAAACACAGATTGCCAGAGCAAAAATGGTGGGAAGACATGTTAGAAATTTTGTAAATTTATCCTTAGTAAAATGTAAATTTTGAAGCTATTTACTGTAGTAGGATGAAAAAAGATGAACAGAGATCAAACAGGTCGAAGTGTATCAGAACAAATAAAGAGTATCAGTCAAAACAAGGCAGCCAACGCAGAGTTACTAAAGAAGACAACATCAAACCAAATCATAGGGCCTGCCTCCAGCACACTTAGCAAGAATAGGAATAGCACAACATCAGTTTACCTTTCTCCTATCTTTGAGACTAGTTGTCTCTATTTTCTTGTAACTTATTCATATTCACCCTAGAATATATATCACTCTGTTATGAGATATTGTTGTAAATGTTTTTGTATAAATACTCCCTCAATTGGAGTATTGAGGGTGGATTGTTAGACATTGTTGTAATATTGATTATTTTGGAATAAAGTGTTGTTGGACCAACTTTTGTATGGCCTGCTGGATAAAGAGTTGATGCAAGGGACTTTCCACTGGTTTCTTGAATCAAAAACTGGATCAATAAGTCATCTATACCTTATGTTTTAAAGTTTTCCTTGTTTATTGTATCATCTTTGTTTCATATCTGAATGATAAATGAAAAAGAGTAATTCGGAATATTCTTGATTGCACTCTGTTTTCAATCGTTATTATTCTCTATGTTTTCTTCTGAATTAGGATAAACAGTGAAATCTTAATTGCAACTGTTTTCTAGTTCTTTCATTTTGATTATTTAGTAAATAATACTTAACTTCTCTTTATTAGTAATCATTCAAGTTCCCTCTTTAAATAGGCTGAAGGATTCTTAACTGCCCTTCACCCATTTTCAGCCCATTCCATCTATCCCAAGCCTTTATTTGTTCCCCGTTTGACCATCTTGTCCTGTGGAACCATCTTTTGTTAAGAAACCAAGTCCAGTTAAGCCATCTTCTTTGATTCCATCAACGCAATGGCCTAAACTAGTTAGTCCTACCCCTCTGCTATTGAATCTCACCACCCAAACTCAAACAAAACTCCTAAACTTCATAACTAATCTAATCTCTTTCAAAACAAAGCTAAAACTTAAAGAGAGAGCCCTCTCTGGATACAAATTGGCTAGATTATGTATCTAAAATATTGGTTTGTGGTTACCTTGGACCCCTTTCCCCTTCTTACAACTTCTGGGAAAATCTGAGTAATAACATACCACAATACCTCTACAAGGCACATACCCAACCTAAATTTCCATAAGGTATGTCCTTTTAGGACTATTCTTGTCCTGGATTTCCAATCCTGAATCCTCAAAGAATATTGGTCCTCTTCAACCACTCTTATCTTGGACACATATCCTATCCTAAAATAGACTTGGTTCCTTTCCTTTCTTGGATGTTCCATCCTCAAGGAAACTACAGATTTTTATCCAATCCCCCATAATTCTTTCTTCAAGTCCTTCACTTAGACTTATGGCTATTATTCTTGGTCAAGTGCATGACAAGTGAAGAAAATAATGCACATGTGATGTCCAACATCACTCCCTTTCAACAGAGAGGATATCCCTATTCTCCTTTTATCTTAAGAATAGATATTTTCTCCTATTCAAGGAGACTCCTTTACTCCCTCCCAAATATAGAGGAGATTCCTGACTTCCTTTCTAATTAGGAGGTCATATCTACAAGCCTCTTTAGCTTTTCCTTATAAGAATTTCAGCTATAACGTGGCTCCATGTTTCTTCTACATCTCATCATACTGATCATGCTTCCTTCCTGGTATCATAGAGCCATCTTCTTCCCTTAATCTTGTGATAGGTTCTAGGTCAACAATCTTGCATTATACTTTGATATTGCTATCATTAATGAAGGAATTATATTGAGCCTTTTTAGACTCCAAGCTAATTATATATTTCTCATGAAAGTGATCTCCTTTGACCTTCAAGTTATCTTCTCGCACTGCTATCTTTCAATCTCAAGATGAGTGAATCTTGACTTCACAGTTGCTAGATATTGAGCTTCCCTCAACATTATTTATACAGTTGAACTTGACTCAATTGTCATCACGTATTCCTGTAACATCCTTCCTAGTAGAAAAAAAAAAAGTATGTTAACTAGATAACCAATAATAATTATTAACGTCATACTTACCCCATTGTGACAACTCTCTCATCATCAACATCCTCAAGGTCCATCTCCACATGAACCTTATTTCATGCATCAGAGTACCCAAGGCTCAAACTTGATTACCAAGTTATGATTTTCTCTTGAAGATTATACTAGATGTTGATTATTATTCTAGCAAGAAAGTCTTAATATTCCATTCATTCTAGAGTAAGTAAAATTTATCCTATTATGCATCATAAAATAAAAATTCACCATGCATGATTTATGACCAACTTTTCTTACATGATTATATGAATCCTACCCAAAAGTTACTTCAAATATGCATTATTAATCTTTCACATAGTCATCTAGCTATATGTATCCTTCAATGAACTTGCAATATGACCAACTACATTCCCTCATCCCTTTAATAGTATTGTTTCCAAACAATATGGAATGCATACTAATCTTTGTCATAATGCCTTTTCCAAGAACCTCTAAAGTGATGGTTCTTACAGGATCTTGAGGATCCACCTTGGTAGAATGGCTACCTCTAATATAATGTTAAACAATTTATGGATTAACATTATGCAAAATGGTCCCCAAATTTCTCATTCCTAAAATACTATATGATTATTACAAAGCAATTCAATCAAGTAGATTCTCAATATGCTACTATCACCTTCTTTTATCCATGATGTGATGCCAAAACAAGGTTATTCTAGAAAACACAATGATACATGCTTACTCCTTTAATGAACTTGTTGTCATTAGTTTCTTCACCATCCTTACAGTTCCCTTCTTCCATCATTCTTATCATTAAGAAGCCCAAGGACTGCTTTGCTCATCCATCCTTCTCATTTTGCTTCTTTCATTATTCACCATTAACATTCACTAACAAGTATAACCAAGAAAAATATATACAAGTACAAGAGCATAATGACGATCTATGGTTTCCATGGTTTTCATAGAGGGTAATCTCTTAGGATTCTGTTGTCATTGCTACAACACCTTCCAAAATTTTACTATATTCAAATTTTGGATCCTACCCTTTATCATGTGAAGTGTCTCTTTTAGTCCTTAAGTGTTGTTTCATGTTTCTACAGATATGATAAGTTTCCCTGTTCCTTTCTAAGAGTCATCGCATCATCAAGAGTAATAATAGTGCACTTTAGGGTCATAGTACACTTTCTAGCCATAAAATGACACTTTTAGTTGCAACTGCACATACTTGGTATGTTATACTTGTTGAGTATTTATGATATGGCATTTTGATGTATAATTATATGTTTTGGGTCTTGTCTAAGTTTTACGGATGAGCTAAATTCTTTCGTGCATGATTTTTCTCCCGACTTAGTGTGTTTTCCTTGTCTTATCCTTCCATACTTAAACAATTTTCTGACTTTGCAAGCATGCCTTCTAGGCTATGATGAATGCATATAGCACTCCTAAGGTTTAATGGATACCATCTTGTTAGTTGTTTGTGTGCCCTACGCCCAAGAGGATTCTCTCAAGCACACAACGCACTATTAGTCCACAAACCCTCCTCCTTGTTGCTTATCTCTATGCCCTGCACCAAGCCTAGCCCATACCTCCCAATTGAGCACAGTGCACTCTCTCAATGGGAAATGAGGCCTCCCTTATGCCTTGTTTCTGCACCTTTCACCTTCCTTGTGGCCCTAAATCTCCCTTCTCTATATACAACGCATACTTAGTAAACAAACATGTTGTCTGTCCCTCGTTGTTGCGCCTTGCACCTTCCTTAAGGCCTTCTCCTCCTATAGTTGAGCACACAATGCATTACCAATGATCATTGAAGCCCCTTGTCTCTTGCAAGTGCACCTTGCACCTAGAAAGCTTCTCTCTCTCCCCCTAGTACATTGTTGATCCACAGACAAAAAATTTGCATGAAGCATAATGGAATAAGAGATTTTTTGGCTAATGTTTGTTTTACATGAGTGATATACATCTACAAGTGATCAATGAAGCATGGAAAATATTTATGAGGAGATCTGACAAGAATTGTTGCCCAAGAAAGCATCCTGAAGACAATGCCACCATGTTGTGACAGTTAAAAGAACAATGAATCCTGATGATCAAAGTGACTCATGAAGTCTCTAAGATATTTAAAGACACTTGGGAGGGTAGAAAACAACAACAATGCAAGATCCATTATGAGTATTGAAGAAATAGTAGTAATGTTTTCACTTATCAAATAATCTCATGTACAAGTCACCATGAGTCCAAGTCATTAATGTTGTTGACTTGTCATGCTGTCATCACATGATGATGTGGAAATTGTGATGTAATTTTTGAAAATATTGTAAATGTAATATGTGGAAGTCCAAGAGTTATATATGGACAAAAGTTCCACATGGAGAATTTCAAAAGTCACATAGAAGTCCAAAGGTCACTTAGAAGTTCAAAAGTCATATAGAAGCCCAAAGGCCACATTAGAAGTCTGAGAGTCATGAGGAAGTCCAAAAGGCATGGGGATATGAAAAGTAATTTCTTTTGTTATAAAAGATGCCTCATTACTCAAAGAGAGGAATTTTAACCTTGGATTCTCCATCCAAGCATTAGAGAGGAAGATATTTATTTTGGAGAAAAATAAGTGCATTAACACTCCATTATTGGAGCTAGTAGTGTTCATTGTATCAATGTATCTTAGAACTTTCACCTAATATTCGAAGTTCTTTGAGCAAACACATTTTCATGCATATATCATGAATTTTTTAGGACTATTCTCAGGATTTTTGTGGTATATGTTAGCATTCATATGTAATAAGGGAATCAAACTATTTCAGTGGCTTTGGTGCTCACCTCATTGAATATGTGTTGTATTTGTTTTCATGATCGTTCTATCTATGTTAACTATTTCGCTTGACAACTAATAATTATTTCATATTGATGTGTGTGTGTGTCTCTATTATATTAGTACTAATACTTATCTTCTAATGGAGTTTTTGTCTCAACTCCGGGGGTGATTGGTGGTTGAGCTTATGAACCACCAGGTCTATGGTTGGGAGGAATGTGGAGAGCCTGCATCTAGCGGGATTTCCATTAGTAGATAAGTTCTTAATCTCTTATGTGCAATTGTATATTTAAATGCCATGTTTAATTACTAAATTCTTAAATTAAAACCCTAGTTTCAGGGTCCAGTCTTAATGGTTATTAATGTATATTTATTTTTCATTGTGTTCTCTAAATTACAATATATGTGATGCATACTACTTGCATGATATTTTGAACTACATTTAATTATGTTTTTATTTACTAGAAACATGGTATAAATGAAGTCAGAATTATGTATTTGCATGATTTCGTAATTAAATTTATTATAATTATTAGTTTTGTTTTAGTAGTGTTTCCCGAATAGGGGTCGAGGACTCTAAAAGCAAGGAAAGTTGAAAGTAAAAATATGCCTACTAGAAAATTTGTCACTAATAACTATGGAGAAAGTCATGCTCCCCCTCCTAAATTGACAAGGTTAACATCTTAGCAAATGGATAAAAGAAAAGTAAAGGGACTATATTTCAACGAAGATAGAAAGTATAGTAAAGGGCATAAATGTAGTAAGAATAAATTATTCCAAATAGACTATGAATATGAAGAAGAAAAAGAAGAGGAATTGTTGCAAGATCTATAGCTAGAAGAGACTACTACAACATTATATTGTCATGCATTGGTCGACATCAGTACTCCATAAACCCTCAATATAGAAGGATATATCAAAAATAAAACCATAACAACATTGATTGATTCAGGTATCCCATAACTTCATCAATTACAAATTGGCAAAACTTGTTAATTGCTTTGTATATCAAAAAACAAAATTTCAACTAATGATTGTAGATGGAGGTAACATAAATTTTTCAAGTGCCATAGTATTAATCTAAATATGGGAGAGTATGGATAGTCCCATGATTACAATATAAATGGATGGCGTTGATGTTATATTAGGTATCCAATTGTTACAATCATTATGAATAGCGGCCTTTAATTTTCAAGATCTTCTCATAATATTTTACTTAGAAGGAAAGGAAAGTAAGCTTAGAGGTATCCAAGGGAAAACTTGTAAGGTGATAAGTTATAATAGTGTGACAAAATTTCTAAAAAAAGGACATAATGGTGTAATTTCACAATTGTGTTCGTTAGATGTCCAAACATATATATCCTCTACTCCAGTGGATCTCCAAAAATTTATCAACAATCGTTCCAAGGTATTTGAAGAGAATCCTAAGGGCCTTCCATCTATGTGATAACATGACCATGATACTCATTTGTAAACTATAATACATCCTAACATTAGGCCTTACAGGAATCCATATGCATAAAAGAGTGATATTGAGCATATGGTTCAAGAAATGTTAGAGGTCGGCATCATTCAACCTAAATGGAATTCTCTCTCTTCACCAAGGTGATGGTTATTGTTGTCCCTTAAGAAAACAATTTCTTGGCTGTGGAGAAATTGTGCTTAAGACATTAAATTTTATTATGCATGTCACTTATTTGTATAATGTATCTTCATGTGAAGGACCTAACTTTTAACACTTAATATTTAGCTAATATGAAAATCTAAAAATTCCATGTGATGCTGGATGAAATGTTGTGTGAAGAATATCTTGAGAAATTAAATATAATATGTTGTGTTTGACAGGAACTATTATATGTAATTTAGAAGAAATATAGAGGAAAGAGCTTTAAATATGGGAGCGCTCTTTTAAGGAATTTTAACTTTATTCACATAAGTAAACAAATACCTGTAGCTTCATTACCATATTTAAAGAGAGGAAGAAACATAATGACACATAACTGAGAAATTACAAAATCATACCCAGCACTATATTAAAAACTCCTGATTCTTTCATTAGTCATCAGTATTTCAAGTACACAATAGCATAGTCTTCGGGCTCTTCAAAATTCAGACCTTTTTTCTATAATTTTCCCTCTTTTTATACATCATGAGATAGTTGGTAACTACCAAAATTGTCCAACTACTTAACTACTTTCTAACTATCCAAAGTAAAAGTCATTATAGAATATTACATTAGAGGGTAAAAGACACCTCATTTTTCTCAAGAAATAAGATAACATGAAGTAACAGAAATTAAAGTATGATTGGTGATTGATGTTCGCAGTTTGAATCTGTTGCTTGAGTAGATGGTCCTGCTTGTGTATCTTTGGTCTACTCTATCATTCATTCTTTGCATTTTCTCCATAATGGTACATTTGAATTTGGTGCTTCCTCCAATTTTTCAAGTGCTATTCTACAAGCTGTAATCCTGTATAAGTAGGCTTATCTGTAAACAAAGTCTTCACCATCCATAGAAGCTTAAAATCTTTGTTAAGGTAGTTCACAATGGTGGATCCCTTTAATACTATTGTCTTTTCATGAGTGTTATCAAATTTTCTCTTTGCCTCAACTAGAAAAGTCTCATATGTCTTCCATGGCAACAAGCTTGCATGTAGAGCCCAACAAGAGGAAGTCCAGCTCTAACTCTTTTATCAAACAGGATGTTAAACATGGAAATTGCTTCCTTCATCTCATTTATCTTCTTCTCATCAGTATTTTGTAAATATTTATGACAATCATCTTGTTAAAATCTATTGCACATAATGTTCTGTTTGGCATGTCATGCTCCTTCAATTCTGAAGTAGATTTAGAATCAATGAAATCTATCATTCTCTTTGCAAACTTTGATCTATCTAAATCCTTTTGCTTATTTTTCGTGACCACACCTTCCATGTCTCAGACTATTGTTTTCTCCTCAAAGATAATAACAAGAAATTCCCAGATGCCCTTGATAATCTCAATGATTTCATCCCATAAGATTTCCCTGGCTTCAATTGACATATTGCCCTTCATTTTTTCCTTCAGCCCTTAGAAGATCTTCCTTGTAATTTTTTGCATTTTCTTTCTCCACTCTTGCTTCTTTTTCACTCAAATTAAATAGCTTACAAGATGTTTCCAATTCTCTTTGTGCTTTCTTTACATCATGCTCAGCCATTTTAAGCTTTGTTCCCAATTGTAAAACCTGTGCTGCTGGATCATCTGTGTTGGCTAGAATTACTATTGTACATACATGAGTGTCTACCTATCGTTGCAACTTATCCAAAGATTCTTTAATTAAAGAAACTTCTTCAGTTTTCTACAACACATCTTGTAGGAGCTTTTCCTTTTCATTTTCTACTTCAGCTATCCTTGCAGCAATGGGATGCTTACCTATAGGTAGATTCAATTTCTTCTTCAAAACCCCAATCTCTAACTTAGAAAATTGCAACAATTTCTGAATGGCAGGTTGATCATCAGGATTGACACCTATTTTTATGATGATTTTGTTTAGTTCATCCACCTAAGCATTCAAAGATCTGGAGTTGGCTTTTTCCAACTTCAATTGTTGAATTACCTTATTTAGCATTTTCTCAGTCTTAATAGTTACTGCATTTGTTTTATGTAAATCATTTGCAATCAACTGCCCAGTTTGCATGTGCAAATTGATCTTGTCAACCATTGGAAGCTTGTGAGTGTCAACAGTCAAATTTACAGTCTTGAAATTACTGGTGTAACCAACTGATATTTTAGTAGGATGAGAGAAAGCAATTTAAGTTGACTTTTCTCCAAATCCATAGCAGATAACAATCTAGTTTGTTCAGGAGCAACTTGAGATTAAGCTTGAGCCTCCATATTTAACTTCACTTTCTGGTTTCTTTCAGCTATTTGAGCAAACATACTTTGAATTAAAGGAACCTGATCATGAACAGGTTCTTTGGAAGATGGGGAAGTTGGGGCACCCTCTATTTGTCCTAACTGAATCACTAAACCAGGTTGTGCTAAAGACGTTGCATCTAGAAGCTTAGTCCTTTTTGCTACTTCAGATTCTTCGTCATCCAAATCAATGACTTCTTATCTAATCCTCCTAACACCTTTTTCTGTGATACTAGGGGTTTCAATCTCTATCACCTAAGTGTTTTGCAAACCTCCATTTGCCAATTTCTCTGTTTCTGGTCTATTTTCACGCACAAAGGCTGAATATCCATTCTCTAGCCTCCTCTTTCAAATAATTTGATGAGGGTCATAAGCCCACTGAACCACCTATAAAAGACACATATCATTCAATAATCTCTTGACCTCTTGGGTAGCCTGTCTGGTGTTCACAATGAAGGTTTCTACAACTTTGGTCAATTTAAAGAAATAGCCTTTATTCATAGGAACAAAATGAACCTAATCTACATTCAAGCTTTGCCTGATAAATTCAAGGGAAAAAAGCCTCATTGGCACAAATTTTGGTAATGTTTAAGGTTTGACAGAGGCTCCATAAAGTTTGATCTCTGCATGCTCTTCAAAGATGAACCAATCTCCACACCTCACATCTTTACTCAATTGAAGAAATTCTTGAGCTTTAGTAAGAAATGTTGGGGACAAGGTTCCATTCAAGATCTTATAAGCCACTGGAAGGAATAAAGAAGTGAACTCAAATAAACCACCATCTCCTAGATCACCCCTTATCAGGTCTTTCTAGAATACTACTTCTTTTTATTTATGTCAACAACATTTAGTCCCAAATATGTAAAATGTTCAGCATTATGGTACAGAAATAAATAAGTAATAACTGAAGGAAATTTAAAGGACCCATTAAGAGGCAAAGTCATGAATTGGGTATTGATAGTATCCACCCAAAATGTTGGAATATCTAATACTACCTCTGGCTTCATCATTAAAGAGAAAAATTGCAGCACTACTTTATCAACCTGCTTGGAGTCTTCTTTTCCTAGAACCTTAGAAATTACTTGCAAAACAGGTCTTATATCAACTGCCAAAATGTCTAAAGAGAACAAATTCCCATCTAGATAGAATTGACCAGATTTAGGAGCCAAGAAAGAGGTAACATTAGAAAACTCATGGGGGGATGGGTTATCATAATATGAAACCAAATACTCTTCAGTAAAGGTGGTGTAGGTTCTAAATACAGGGTAATTCAAAGCTTGGTGAATTAATTGATAGGTTACTTGGAAAACACTCTCCCCTGACTGATTCATTACAAAACACTTATTGGGGTACATTGTTGAGGCTAGCCATTGAATGAATTCAGGGAACAAATGAGTCCTTGGGACAAAATCTGCTAAAACACCTAACCTAACGAATGTCATGAAAATAGGGGACTTTTTATGGTTCAGAATGACTTCTTGATATAGTGGAAGGTGCTTAATTATGCAGAGGATATCAGAAATATCATGTTCAACATCCATTAATGGTGTATGGATGACTAAGGAAGAACTTAGTTGTTTGGCCATGGTGTCTCTAGATGACAGTTATTGGTGACAGTTGCTGATGACAATTGTCGGTGACGGTTGCTGACTCAGAATGTTGAAATAGAGGCAAGGTTGCTTAGTACCAAAAGCAAAAGACTAATGAAATGGGGTTTTACTTTTCTTTTATATATATGGTAATCAAAACGGATGGAAACCCTGTAATTAATGTAACGAATTAATGGAGTGGGAGATGAGGTGACGGGGTACAGTGGGTGAGGCAGGCGATAATGAATGAGAGTGCCAGATGACATGGAGGAGACGAGGTGGAGTGAAGCAATTGGGGTGGCTCGCTGCGGGGGTAGGGAGTGTACGGGAGGTTCATCAGGCTTGAACCCCCGCAACGATCATAGGCTATAGATCTTAGTCAACCACATCGACGTCATGGTCAACTTCGGGGGTTGAGCCTGAGTTATAACGCGTGCTTGTTGTTCCCCTGTATAGCACTTTACCCACCTCTTAAGCCATCGTTTGTTTATATTTCATAATACCACTCGAGCTTCAGCATATGGGTTGGGCCCATCTTATATTGCATTTGAATGTTGCCAATAGTATAAATTAAATCATTGTTTCGGGATTTCAAATTCTCTTTTGATTTTTTAAAGCATAATATTTGATTTTTTTTTTGTGATAATATTAAAAATGAAATTCAAATGATGATGGATGCTACAATAGTTATCAAAAGGGATGGTTTAAGGCATATGTGTCTAGATTATGACAGCTCAACAAAATGGCAATCAAAGATAATTTTCTTACTCCTATCATTGATGAATTATTATATGAATTGCATGGAGCAATATTCTTGCTAAGTTGTATCTCCATTATGGATATTATAAAATTAGAATGGGGCATGAAGGAATTCCAAAAACAACCCTTAGAAGACATGAAGATCATTATGAGGTTTTGATTGTGCCATTTGGACTTACAAATGCATCTTCAAAATTTCAAAGCTCAATGAATTATATTGTCAAGCCCTTCCTCATAAAATTTATGTTAGTATTTTTCTATGACATACTAATCATCAAAAAGAGTGTGTACAACATGTTGACAAGGTATTAACACTATTGAAAGAAAAAGAACTATATGTAAAGCCTTCCAAGTGTTCCTTTGGGGTTCAAGAAGTGAAATATTTGGGTCTGAAGGTGTCAAAGTGAATCCTAACAAAATCAAAGCTCTGAGGGAATGGTCAATCCCTAAGACCTTGAATAAACTCAAAGGATTATTAGGATCAATAGGATTTTACCACAAGTTTTTCAAGGATTATGGTCAAATAACAACACCTTTAGCAAAATTATTGAAGAATGAATCACTTTCTTGGACTAAAGAAACAAAAATGATTTAAAAAAATTTAAAGAGATTATGTGTACAACTCCCATACTGGGGACACCCAACTTCACAAAAACCTTCATTGTGGAGTGTGATAGCTCATGATATGGAAATGGTGTAGTTTTTATCAAAGAAGGAAGGCCCCTTTCCTTTCAAAGTAGCGAACATAAATGAAAGAACTTACTCAGACACATCTATGAAAAGGAAATGTTGGTAATACTACATGAAATGAAGAAATGATGTTCATATCTAATAGGAAGACACTTCAAAGTAAAAAAAAAATCATGATAGTTTGAAGTACCTCTTGGAAATAATATTATCTTCAGAAGAGCAAAAAAATTTGGTTACAAAGATGTTTGGTTATGACTTTGAAATGATCTACAAAAAGTGAAAACAAAATATTCTGACAGGTGCACCTTCAAGGAAAGAGGAACACACTAAGGGTTTACTATGTGTTATTTCCATACCATAATTTGATTGGGTGGAAGAGGAATAGATATAATGGAAGAAATATGAGAAGATATGCAACATTGTTCACCAACTACAAGAGGATCTCAATGTAGTAGAAAAAATAATGTGGAAGAGTGATTTTTTTGGTATCAAGATTTCTTATACTTATGTAAGAATTTTCAACTCAAACAAAAGGTCCTTTTGGAACCACGCACTTCTCATGTACAAGTATATTTAGGGTTTTTGAAAACATACATATAATCAAGAAAGATTTCTTTTGCAAAGGTATTAAAGTGGATATACAAAAGTTTGTGGATGAATGTATGGCATGCCAAAAAATAAGGGAGAGACAATTAAGCCCCTAGGGCTCCTACAACCATTAGCCATACCAAGTCAATGTTCTGAAGAAGTTTCAAAGGATTTTATAGCATATTTATCTAAATCTAAAGGAAAGAGTTCCATTATGACAATGATAGATTGAACAATAAAGTATGCCCATTTTCTCTCTCTTTCTCATCCTTTTAAATCAAGTACAGTGGAAAAAGAAATCATGGAAATAGTCCAAAAGACACATGGAATAACAAAGATTATTTTAAGTGATAGAGATCCAATTTTCAATGGAAAATTTTGGACTCAATTATTTTCTTGTTTGGGTACTCAATTGGTTCACAAGTCACCTTACCATCCTCAATCTGATGGGAAAATTGAGACAATGAATAAATGTTTATAGGAATATATATATGTTTCTTTACATCTGATAAACAAACATAATGGGTCAAGTGGATTCCCTTGGAAAAATGGTGGGACAACACATCCTTCCATACTTCATTAAAAATGTCACCATTTATGACACTTTATGGATATCACCCTTCGTCCATCATGTCATCCTTGAAAGGGACTGTAAAGGCTCAAGCAATGGAGGATCGTGAATGACACCAAAAAGAGGTTCTTGAATGATTGAAGGGAAACTTAGTTATAACACAAAATATAATGAAAAAATAAGTGAATTAACAACTCAATGAAAGGGAATCTGAAGTGGGGGAATTGGGTATTTGTGAGAATACAACCATATAAACATATATTAGTTAAGAAAAAAAAACGCAATAAATTAGCACCAAGGTATCATGGCCCCTATAAGGTGTTACAAAGGATTGGAAGTATGGCTTAAAAATTGGAATTATCTCCATGTTCACATGTACATCCAACCTTCCATGTTTCTTACTTAAACAAGGTAATCAATGATAATATTCTAGTCCAAACTATTTTACTTTAGATTAATGAAGAAGGTGAAATCAAGCTAGAGCTAGAAATAATATTGAAAAGAAGGATTAAACATATGAGAAATTTAGAAATTATTGAGTACCTTGCCAAATGGAGGAACCTACTAGTGGAACAGGAAATATGGGAAGATGTGTTGTTCATCTAGAAAGCCCCCATAGATAGTCAAGTATTAAGGAGAACATGTGTTTCAAGGGGATGGGCATGTTAAGACTTATATAAGCCCCATGTTAACCCTAAAACCCCTTATTGAGCCCTAGATGTTATACAGGAAAATGACCTCCTCATCAGCTTAGAGGAGAAAGACAGTTTGACTGAAAGATTGACCAAGTTCACAGTCATGTTTACTAGGGCAACGCTCCCCGGGAACTAGCAAGAAGAGTTATAACGCTCCTCAGGCATGAAACACAGGCATTAGTCCCTAGGGTAACTCTCTTTGTTTCCTTAGGGGCAGCCTTATTCAACTTTTGTGAGTTTCCGGAGATCAAAGGAGCGTTTTGACTAAATAATATCCCACTTTTTACTCATATGTCAGCCCAAAAAGTAGGAAACATCCATCTTCAACCTGTTCGAGGATATTTTTATTCCTGATGGAGTCTAATAGAAAGGGAAAGAGCAATAAAGCAAGGAAACATCCTAGCTTTTTCCAAAGGGAACTCATGAAAGAGTTAGCGAGGATTAGCCTCTCATTCTATATATTCAAGGCTTGGGGCATTGTAAAAGAGGTCAAAAGGTTTGAAGGATTGCCTACTTACTGTAGAAACTTTGTACAAGACATATTGGTTTACCAAGAGGTTAGGAAGGGAGAGACAAAGAGGAGCTAGAGGAGTAAGGGAAGCTTGATTCACCAGATGATCCAAGTGGATGTTGGTGGCCACCCACCTATCCCACTTGGACCCCCACAACTGTCTCCTTCATTTTTTTTCAGTTTCTGTAACTGTAGCACAATTTACAATTTTTAGCAGTTTTTCGAGTCTTGAACTTCCAAAGCCGTTTTGAGGCCCTAAACGAAGTTTTTATGGAAATATGAGAGAAACATGGGTCCATGGACCCATGTTTCTCTTCCCAACGTTGTAGTGCTCGGATAGATCTTTCTAATGAGCTATTGCATGCGTCAAACGAAGATCAAGTACCAAAGTTACAACCTCGGGAATTTGATGGACCAACTTACCCAAAACAAGGTCTACAATTTGGTGTTTCATCTTTTAGGGTTATGTTTTGGGATTTTAAGGGTTTTCCATTGTTTCTCAACAATAAATAGGCCTTCAAGCCTCATTGTAACACAGTTGAGAGGCATATAGCCACCACATCTCTTCTCAGAGATAAGCTACCATCGCCCTAGCTGGTTTATTTCCATTTTTGTTTGTAAGCATATTTCAGTATTTTGCATTAATGAAATGAAGTATTATTTCCATTGCATCTCTGTGTTTATGGTTATCTCTATAATTTTTTGTGTTCCTGTTTAAATCTAGATCACCAGATGATTGTAATCATTCTTTTTTATTATTAATATAGACCTGCAGTTGTGTTGTCTACTGTATATGTTATCATTCAGTTACATGTTGATGTAATACCATAGGTTATGAGTAGCTTAGATACATTTTGTTCGATATCCTTATGTATTATTGTTTTGATTATCAAGGTTATATGTTGTAGTATTAGTTCTTGTCTTGTTTATATGTAGGTATTGATCTAGGAGCTAGCAGAGAGGTTGTCCGCTCCACTACATTGGGTTCTCCAGCAAGACTGCATCAAGATCTAAGGTAATCTCTTCCCTCCTACCTTGATTATAATTTCATCAATATGGATATGTACATGTCTCTTTTTGCCAGCTACAACTAATCTAATATGCCTGCCAAGGATCCTAGGAAGATCCTTGAGGGTATTTCCACCACAACCACATGTGCATTAATCCCTATAGCAGAATTGGTGACTCCACTGGGGAATATACTTAGTCCCTGGTTTTCTCCTACTAGGTTCCCATATCTCTCTTTCTTCCAGTCCCTCCTGTACTTCTTGCTTCCCTTTCTAACCATTCAAGACTCTTCAGCACCCTCCTCACAGTGCTTAGTTCCCGTTCTGATCCCTAAAGACTCCTTTTTGAGTTTCTTGCCCCCTAAGACACCCCAGTAGTGAAACCAGAGAGTTATAACACTATGTTGACTTGAAGACAGAGTGTTAGTGCAGCCACTAACTCTTTGTGCCTTCTTCTGAAGTGTATTAGCCAGCCAAATCTTGATAAACAACTAGTTTTGTGAACTCCTGGGTTGGGGAAGTCGCCTATAGTCTGATGAAGGATCTACAATTATGCATTTTTGTTTGTTTGCCTATTTCCTTATAATTTTTTATTTTTATGAAAATAGCTTAGCTGCTTATGTTTTTCAGGAAAAGGAAAATACAAATTTGTTACAGTTTTTCTTCTTATTTGGTTAGATTCAACATTTATTGGGTTTTAAGTTGTTAGAGAGAATTGCATGTCTGCAAGTTGTGCTTGTGTTTTACTGCATTAGATGCATGGTACTGATTGATGTATAAATGATCCTCTCCTTGTAGAAATAATTCATTCATCAAACTAAAATTGAAAGCATTTTCTGTGTGGTTTGTGTTGAAGTCCCACAAAACTCCATACATCAACACCCCTTCCGAAGACATTAACAAAGTTCATTTAAAATCTATCTCGTAATAAAATCAATCATCAACGCTTTTATGAGTATACACACATATTAGTCTAGGCTAGGACCTTGGGTTAGGCAATTGTGAGTTAACTTCCTAATATCATAAAATTGAGACTAGTGTTGTTAAAGAGGGAAAATCCTATTGCACTCATACTATCTGGGACCACTCCAATCAAACTGGAGCTAAAAGTGAGACAACATTGGAATGTGAAAGAAGGTAGCCCGCCTTCGATTACATCTCCTTTGGGTACTTTTTTTATTGGAGATCCCTTCGGGGGTATTAGAGTTGAGTCGGGGACTCGGGTATCCTGCCCACACAACGTACTATCTGCAAACATGTCCCCTCCCAGTAGTGTCTATGATTTGAGGTAACCATAGTGGCCATACTTTTTAGGGATGAACACAAGGTGACTGAGGTGGGCTGACTTGGCACCTAAACAAATGAACGTACTCTGTCTTCGATTTTTGGGAGGGTGCTCGTCTTCACGAGATTACTTGGACCCTTAATCTGAGGTTTGAGCGAAGCTCAAGAGTAATCATAACTGTACATTTGGCCAGATCTCTCTTTTATCCATTGTGATAATTGTTTCATCTCTAGCAAACAGTGGTTATTAGAAGAGCCATATCCCCTGCTTGTTGATTGACTTTTTAGAGTATTTTTTATTTTTTAGGTGCTAGTTTGTTATCATTGAGACTATAACCAATATCACTATAAAAAATTTGATAAAATATACCCGTCACCATGGCTACATACGGCCCTCATCATCAATATCGATGACAACAAGGTATTCCTCCACTGGTTGTGGAGGATCTATCGAGCCTCGTTGAGTCGGATTACCCATCTTCAGGTAATCAGTCTCCAGTATCTAATACTAAATCAGTCAACACATCCCAAGACTCAATACTTCTGGAAGATTTCTTCACTAAAGGTTTTGTACCTCCTTATAATCCCCCTATCACTGATCCATTGGGACTGTTATTGATTCAAGTTGCATCTGTACCTACCATGTCTTCCATTGTACCTACACCCACCATTTTGTCGATGACTAATGGGTCGTGGGATTTTGTGGATAGTTTTTTTCCACCCTCACTTCCCCAACTAACAGTCAGTACTGTACCGTTGATCGTGAACCCCGCTATCAAAACTATGCCAAGTCCAAGCAACTTAGTTACACCCAACATGAGCGAAACCCAATACATACCAGTTTCTTCCCCTTTTTTGTCTACTCCCGGACCTTCGGAAAGTGCTCCAAATAACGTTTTTATCATGGATTCCTTTAGAAATCTCTTTGGTTGGAATCCTTTGTTTAGTTCAAACCCCAAGGTTCAAATTCCAGGGGGAACCATTCCCAACATGCACATACTAGTAGGGGGCATTACGGTTGCCCCTCCATTTATAGGACAAACTGAACAGCCATTGATTGACATCAACCCTCCATATGTCAGTCAAGTGCTGATGGCCAACTATGTGGCTAGCGATATCCCTCCACCCGGTCTCGCTCAATCCATTTGGGCACCCCATTCTCAACCTAAATTGATTCAATGGGGAAATTATTATCTTGGGGGAAATCAAGCTTATATCCCCTAGCCTAACAACCCATATGGATAGCCGCTATATATGAATTTTCCTCAAGGAAACTATTATTCAGCATATCCTATCTATAATGTTGGGAACAATATGATGGGCATACCGCAAGGACCCTCAAGTATTTTTTCATCACCCTGGTCAGAATTGGGGGCACCAAACACTTTACCTTTATTGGCAACACTCGACATTCCCGGTCTATGAAAACTAACCAATGACCCCATCTACCATAACTTACATTGGCCTCCAATACCGCACAAAATTCCTACCGACATCTCGAAATTTGAAGGAAAACAAGGGGAGGATCCATGTACACATATCACCACCTATCATCTATGGTGTGTGTCAAACTCCATGGTGGACGATAGTATCCAGCTACAGCACTTCCCCTGCACCCTTACTCGCAATGCCTCCAAGTGGTACATTGAGATACCACACGTGTCAGTTAATACCTTTGGTGCCTTGGTGATGGAATTTTTAAAGCACTTTCAGTTACCCATTCGATACGAAACTAGGACATAACTCCTTACTACTTTATGCCAAGACACCTCCAACCACATCTCCGATCAGATTCATGAATGGAGATATAGGTGGAGGCTAGTCAAAGCTCCCCTTCCAGATTATCTATTAGTAGATTGGTTCTGTAAATATCTTCTTCCCGAAATTGCCAAGGGCGTTGCCGTAGGTGGTGCGGTCACTGAAGACCAATCCATTCATCATGCCCAACACTTATATTTTATTTATTCGCAGTTTGGCACGTTATACGATGTAATCTCCAATGCCCCCAAAACTTCCAATGCTCCCGCTACTTAGCAACCCAGTGTGCACACTGATGGTATTATCAGCGCTACCTCTGAGTCTACTGTAAAACAACTTAGCAGACACATTGCCCAGTTGTTTGTTGATCCCTCTACCCAATCAGCTGCTCTTCCTACCACTACGATAAACTTTGTGCATTCTACACAAAAACCCTACGGTAAGAATAATAAGAATAAGAAAAATATTGCTCCTTCTAAAAAGTAGCCAACCAAGCAATCCAACCCAAATCAGAAATTTGTTGCACCACCTGACAGCAAAAAGGACAAAACTATCAAGTTCCCTTGAAAAATCTGTGTAGAAGACCGTATGACACATCGTTGTCCACACCTCCAAGAATGCACATATCTTCTTGCTCAAAAGGACACTGGCCTGACCCTGCAGTCCCACACAACCCTTTCCCTACTCAACAACAACAATATCTTATTGCGAACCCACCTCAACCCCTGCAAGGGGGCAATGATAGTTCACTTCATCCTTCAGCTGGTGAAGGACCATCGACCATTTACACCTTTGAAATGGTTTATCTTCAAACACGAGCCAAAACTTATGAAGCTCCAGTCGCTAACACGCAGGATGTTGCCTCGAGTTCAAACCCACTACCACCCAAAAATATTCATATCGAAAGGCTAGTTTCTGATATTGTAATTCACCCCCCAAAAGGGGCACTTCATCACACAACATATAATACATCTTAATGTGTTACCCAGAACTATAGTGTTGTAGAAGATTTTGTGCAAGCACCATCAGCAATGTCTGCACTCGAAGTATTGCAACTTTTCTAGCACAAAGGAAGGCTCTGCTTTCGACTATTGGTGTGGTTGACCCTCAAGATTCCATGCTAGCAATATTCAACATGGAGAAATGTAAACCTCCCCTTTCCCACCATCTTGCATTTCAGGTGCAATTTTTTTCGAAAGGACGAGGGGTACATAAAACTCTAATTGACGAAGGCACTTCGTCCTGCATCATGTCTACTTCATGTTGGCTCGCCTTGGGTTCTCCAACCCTCTCTCCACCATCGAATTCCCTTAAAGCTTTTGATGGCCATACATTCATCCAAAAACGTTACCTTGCCATCTACCCGATCACTTTCAGTGGGAAAACAATAATGGTGGACATTGAAGTTGTGGATCGAAAACTCGACTATAATCTTCTTTTGGGTCACAATAGGACTTATACCATGACTTCCATCATGTCTACTATCTTTCACATCATCCTATTTCCATTGGATGGAAGGATAGTCATAGTGGACCAGTTGTCCTTTTACACCCTAGATTACTCCTTGTTGCCTAGCAGCACTGTACCTTTAGTGGGTTGCATACCTGACTCTTAATTCAGTATAGGTATTGGTCTTCTGAAGGGTTCTTCCCTGATGAGTTGTTTTCCTCTCCCGTCACCCATGGTTCCACATATGGTTTATATAGTCTCCACTCTTCCTCATGACTCAACTAATCCCTGGATCCTCCTGGCCCCTTTAGACATTGACTCTTTTGGAGAACAAATGCCACTGTCACTAGTCTAATTGGCCTATCAAGCCATTCAATATGCAACTAATTCTCCTATCACTTTAGTCATGACTAACAGTACCACATCCTCTTCTACAACTTCTCCCTCTAACGATCTCCTCAATCAAATCCTACCTTCAGACGGGGTTATTCAAGAGATCATGTGCTTAGAGGAACGACCTTGAGAAAATTTTCACCGTTGTGTTTTGATATCTTATTTGGACGTGACCCCTATACAAAACATGTCCTTTAAAACGCCTGAGATAGTCCCCTCTAGTTATACAACCATCCAAACCTTGGATTTGGAAGGTGTTGGAAATGGAATCCCCCCACAGCATGTTTTGGGGCTCAAAGCCCAAGTTTTGGTCAAAGGTTTTGTAAGACTCCACGAATTGCGAGCGCGGAGTGTGAAGTATGGGTTAAGTCATAGGGTTGTCCACCCTAAATTAATGTAATGTAATGTAAAGTCATGTTAACCTACCCATGATCCACGGACCATGGGATTATATAAATAGAGCGAGGCTCTAAGCTGTAAAGATAGTTAATGAAGAAAAGAAAAGAGAATAATATGAATGGTTCGAGCTTAAAGTAGGAATCTAAGTGTATTGGGTCGTAGTAGTAGGAAGAGGCTCTGCAACTGAGTGCACAGAGGCCTAGTAGAGTCTGCAGCTGAGTGCACAGACCCATGCAGCAGAGTGTACAGGGCGGTGTCGAGTCTATAATCTGGATCGAAGAATAATAAAGAGAAGTTGATTCCTATTTCTGTGTATCTGATGTGCATTACCTTCTTTATGTTTATATTGTTTTATTTATCACGTGCACTGATATGAATGTTGAATATGTTGTAATAATCATGTCTTACATAAACAAGTTAAGTAATCGGGTAATAACAGATTAAATAGCAGGCAACTTGGGTATTATACGGGTTGTGCTCCGAGTAGGACCGCATGGAAGCAGCATCGTAGGTTGCAAAGGGATAGCAAGTGTGCATAGCGACGTGTGCAAAGGGTCAAACCGCAGGCCTCCAGAAGCTCATCAGACATCCTCAGGGTGCAAAAACCTGGTTCTAACACCCTCCCATACTACTTCGGGTGAGACCTCAGTCTGCGCTCCACAGACTGTTGCCGAAAGGGCTAGTAGTACCGACATTTGCTTGGCTAAATCACCTCTAAACCTGGGTCAGGCCCATACAAGCCAACAAATGGTTCCATTGCTAGGACCAGGATTTGCATAAGGGGTGTCTGATGTCATGCCACTAGAATCCAACAAAGAAGGAAATTGAATAGTGGTTGGACAAGAAGATTCACGAGTTCGTGGTGCAGGAAAACAGAAATCCACGAGTATCTAAGGACCAGTGGTTGGAGTGCTACTTGTGGATGGAAATCCATGAAATTTTCTTTACATCCTTTCCTTCCGAGCTGTATGAATGGATCGTGAAGTTAGTAGACATCTAGGGAAGGTGTAAGCTCGACAAACCGATAGTGTGGACTTTGGAATTAGTGTGCAGACTAGAGGTGTAGGAGATAAGATCGTGTGAGTTGTGGACCATTGGCTCAGCCAAATAATAAGAGGATTTATCACTGAGTTCGCGGTTGACACGACTGTCAGCTACAGTGAGGTGGAGCGACGTTTTCTCAAGGGACCACGAGGTAAGTATATTAAATATTTGAACACCTGGATTAAGATATTATTATGTGAAAAGCAGGTTATGCAAATAAATTAATGTTTGGTACTACGCGAAGTGGGAAGATCTACAGAAGTGGAAGTAGTGAAGAGTTGGAAACCAGTCCCTTAATTTCACCATTGCGGGAAAGCGATGAAGAGCTCGCAAAAGTTTCTCCGAGAAGCGCAGTCAGTCTGATAAGGTAGCGTATTCCGTGCTTACCACCTCCACCCACACTGCCACCCATCTCACCCTCCTCACCTCCATCTCCACCCACCCCACCTTCGCAACCACCGTAGTTCGTTATGGCAAGTGCGATCAAACTACCGGTATTCAGAGGAGTGGGGAATGAAGATCTAGACCAATTTTTGTTCGTGGTAAGAGCAGTATGGGAAGCACAAGGCGTCATGGACGACAATGTTAAAAAGGCTACACTGGTGAGTGTGTTGTAGGATCGCACATTAACATGGTATATCAAGCATTCTAATGAACACCTGAACGCAGGAATCGTAGAGATCCAGCCTGTGCTGAATAGGGAGTTTAGCAGGCCAAAATCAGAAACACAATCAATCATCGGGTTTAAGGAGATCACGATGTTCCCAGGCAAGACCCCCTGGGATCTGGACCAAAGGCTGAAGAGTACGATTCGTGAAGCTAATATGACGTTGACAGATGGACAACATCGTGCATGGTTTGTAGCGTCTCTGACACTGCACTTAAAGACAGTGTTGTCACAGCAAAATATTTCCACCCAGGCCGAAGCGTTGGAGATGGCGATGAGATTACATGAGACCCCTATACAAGATCCTGGGTTGGGAGTCCAAAAAATCCACGTGCAACTATAGAATTTGTGTTTAGAAATGAAAATTTTGAAACAGGATAGGACACCTCAACTAGAGGTGTGCGAGGAAGTATGGTGCATAAAATGCAAAGGCCAAGGGCAGGACAAGGACCACTGTCCAATGTTTCCGAACTACTTGGTAGGAGGAGGGTCGATGCCATTGAGACCTGAGGCATAGGTAGGGCCAAGCACGGTGTCTGCATTATGGTGCACGATCTGTCAGATAGGAGGAAAACACACCACTGATAATTGTCATCTATTGCAGAAGTATACGCAGACGTTCCAAGAATTGTTTTGTAATTTCTGTAGGTCGGTAGGCCATGATGAACGCACCTACCGAAGCTATGAACTAATGATGGACCAGACTCCTACCTACAGTGTGCAAATCGAAACACGAGCCCTCAACCCAAATGCAGGGATGGCACGCTCTGGATTTCAAGGGCGCGGTCGAGGTCGAGGCAGAATGGGACCAGGAAGGGGTCGAACAACTAATTTGTTACAATTGCGGAGAGCCATGGCACTATGTACGCAATTGTACAAACCCGAAAAGAATATCATGTCGGTACTGTACTCAGTTTGATCATGAGGCAGAAGACTACCCTTCGTTGATAGCGAGGATGCATGAAAAGGGGGTACTCTAGCCCCTTTTGACTTAGAATTTACAAATGATGAGGTCTGAGCCGCGCGAAGAAGACCTGAATGTAAACATGATGCTCAGGAGTGGTATGGCCATGGGAGATGATAAAGGGAAGTAGCCAAAAGAAAGTGCGTGGGTTCGCAAGGCTCCTACAAAGGAACCTGAGTTTCATTTAGAACACATGAAGGAGACATTCATGGAAGCTAAGAAGAGCTTCACGGAAGCCTCCACTTTAGTTAGTAAGGATCAACTAGAACTAGGGATGGATCCTTCAACGCTCACTACCTTTCTAGAGACATGCATGAACTTGTTGTAGGACAGAAAGGCAGTCAAAGGACTACAGGAACTTATCACTAGGTGCGTGAGGTCAAGAGAACCGCACGTGGTCCGGAAACTTAGAAAGCATGCATTGCACACAGGAAGGTAAATGAGGTTGACTGCAGAAATTGGCAAGTATGAAATGGATCAGGTCATCCTGGATCTGGGTTTGGACGTGAATGTACTACCAAATCAAACATGGGAATGCATGGGCAGACCCACGCTACAATGGTCCCCTATTTAGTTACGAATGGTGAACCAACAGAAAAATTTTCCCAAGGGAAGATTGCAAGGGGTAAGAGTCGATATTGAAGGTGCGAGTGCGCAAGTAGATTTTGAAGTGATAGAGATTGTCGATGATAGTAATCCCTATTCTATGTTGCTAGGAATACACTGGGCCACTGATATGAACAGAGTCATAAATCTGAAGAAGAGCAAAATGATCTTTGAGAAAAAGTCACTATGCGTAGTAGTACCGCTAGATCCAGCCGAAGGAATGTGATACACTAAACCGGTGCGTGACAATGATAGTGATGATGATCTCTATTGTATTTACAAGATAACTGCGCGAGAAAAAGATTGGGTGAATCTGGCTACAGATGGAAGGATTTCATGGGAGCGTGAAAGCTCCTGCACTTCAGATTCATACAAAGAAGTAAAAAGATGGCAGAATCAGTTGCACGAAGTAACGACGCTGAATTTCAACATGATGATTAGATCATTGCGTTGCATGAAAACAGAGGCAAGGGAGTTGCCAATATATGATGAAGTAACAGTGATGGATGAATTTCTGAGAAAATTTGAAAGCGCAGTACCAGAACAACAACAATTTGATGCTCTAAAATCAAGGAAAATTCGAGGACTGGCGCGGACGCAGAAGAATGATGCACCTACGTTTTGGAAAAACCCAACTCTGAATGAAAGCCAATCAACAGGGGCGGAACAATGTGAGCAACCACCTTTCCTGATGGGTACATACATATGTTGTACAGCCCACACAAGCGCACACCAACCCTAGACTAGAGAATCGAAACAAACCACAACAGTAGGAAAGGTGGCACGCGCTACCATTTCTCCACGACGAAGCATTCGATAGGGTGTGCGGAGTATTGAACAAGGTTCACTAGGTGAGACGAACTGATTGGGACCCTACACATGCCAGCGGTTCAATGGGCCTATAGGACCATGTGGAAAACCCTAAACGCAGAAACAATTCCAAAGGTGTGAAACAGAGTAGAGACTGTAATTTCTGAAGAGAATACAAAAAGGGATCCGCATGTAATGGCTCCCGCAGTTGTGATAGTGTGCGATGACCAGGAGGAAGAAATCACACATCTACGCAAGGTTGAACATATAAGGATTTAGGAAGCCATCCGGCAAGGGAACCTTAGACTTCACGAACTCGAAAAGGACAATGTACGATTAAGAAAGAAAAACATTTTGATGGATGCTGAGATCAAGAGACTAGAAAACAAGATCATGCAAGCATGTCTCGTCGATAACCCAAAGATGACAAGGCAAGATACAAATGACCGTACCACTACATTAGAAGATTGTCGCCGTGAATTTATGACTTTTCTACCATGGCTACGACCGCACCTCACTAAACGCAGTAACCAGGGGAGTGCACTATATACAGTAGAACACATAGCGCTAGTGGCCACGAAGGCAATTGAGGAGTTTCCACAGACTATACTGGAAGGCGAGTTGAAGTCTCACATGGGTGGTGTGACCACCTGACTAGCCGTAGGGAGCTCAGTCTCAGCACTCCAAGCAACTGAAAGAGAGCACGAGACTATAAAAGAGGTTGTTTAGGAGCTGCGTGATGAGGAAGGTGCATGCAGAATCAACATGACACAAGGTTCGCACCCACGCACGAGGGGCTACACTGCCACGCGGATATGCTGGGAAGTAACTGTTGGTGCCACTGGTCATGACAAGATGTCCAATTTAAGGTAAAAGGGAGCAGGCAGTGGGCATTTAAGACATGAATTAAGGGCTAGATTTTGGGCAATCTACTGCCAAGAAAGCATTGATGGCTCAAAATTGAGGGGAACGCTCGAATTTGAATTCAAAAGGCACTATAAAACTCCAGGGGCTAACCACAAAACAACACTTCTTCATTTGAGAT
Source organism: Pinus taeda (assembly GCA_000404065.3). Classification (NCBI taxonomy): domain Eukaryota; kingdom Viridiplantae; phylum Streptophyta; class Pinopsida; order Pinales; family Pinaceae; genus Pinus; species Pinus taeda. Next base: position 91,919 of record APFE030667925.1, on the reverse strand, counting down.
TTGAGCAAGTGATTAGAGCACAGAGTGTTGAGCATCGACCAAAATTTGAGCCCCAAAGTTTGGGAACGACCATAGATAGCTCAAACTGGATGACGACTACCAGGGGAGGTCTGAGCTTGGCGGAAGGAACCAGTGATGACGCCGCACAGAACCCCACAATACATGATGTTCCCAGAGACACTAGGGTTGCGCCAGAAATCCTGAAATTTCCCCGAACACCGAGGCCCAAGAAGGATAAGTAGGCGGTGGGACCAGTTCGCATGTCCTTGAGGAATCCAAGGTTTGGTAAACTCTCAATGGAAGAAAAGGGAAAATTTGTCACCATTGAGGCAAACGACAAGGAGGAGGACCTACAAGCTCTCGTCGATGAGATAGAGGTAGTAGAAGACATGGAAGAGGACATCCAGCGAGTACACCCTATAGCGAAATTTCCCGAGTATGTCTCTCCGCGAAAAGGGAAAACTAAGATACCAAAGGACCTGGATGCCACTAGGAGCGCACTCCAAACCTCTCTCCTCCCCGATGGAATTGTATTCAAGGGCTCGCACCTAGGTCGCATGCCCACAATAAAGTTTGAAGATTGGGACCTCGTGGACAACGAGAAGTTCCCACACTTAGAGACGGAGAGCCTCATGAAGCAGAGCATGGAGGGGTCAGTCACAATGCTAGAGCCACAGAAATGGTTGCGTTGTGTGGAGAAGGCCAGATTACTTCATCTGTTGTGGATTCCACACTTCCACCGTGTGCTTATCACTATTTTTGTCATCAGCCAGCTGTTTTTCCTAATGCACAATGGGTACTTATGGCTAGAGGAGCCTATTCCCATCATGACAGATCTCATCCATAGGATTTCCCGACTCCCCTGTAAGGGAAAGGACCCCACGATGATAGTAGGAAAAAGAAGAGATTTTGTGCTCGTAGAGGCCATGAAGAAAAAATACAAACTAGAGAAGAAAAAGAGGGGTTACGCAATTAGTAGCATTAAAGATAAAGGGGTGTGCATAGCCACCCAACTCCTGGCCGTGAAGGTAATGAGAAAATGTCACGAAGATGAGGTACTAGCGTGTGTAGTTGTGCTAGTAGAACAATGCACAAAAGGGGTCCAATTAAATTGGGTCGAGTTCCTCTGTGAGGAGTTCCTCAATAACTGCAAGGAAGCCCATGAGCAGGGCAAGACCTTCCACTACGTGTGGTTGCTCTTGTCCATTTTACTGGTGACAGGGGAACTGCCTGAGGATAGTTAGTTCCCCAGCATTGAACAGGACTTACCAGAGGCCACAAAGTATGCATCGCTCTGGGCCACCAAGGACACCAAGCGGATTCGCGACACCAAGATCTTCTAGGTGCTCATGGAAGCGAGCATCTGGATGTGGATCAACAAATGGTCGTGCCTGTCCCCCAAAGTGTACAACAGTCTGCGGAGCTTTGCATATTTCAAGATGGACATGCATAATGTGTACATCAAGGCATGTAAGGACTTGGCACAGCAATGGACCAAGTTCCCCTTTGATGATGCGATCTTTTCAGTGCTAGAATCATGGCCCCCTGAGTGGCACACCCCAAATCTGGAAAAGCTGGATAGAACAAAAACACAAAAACAGAAGGATGTAGCCAAGTTGCGTGTCACAAAGTTGCCTGAGAAAAGGCGCAATGAAAAAGCGGTCGCGAAGGAAAGGGCTATCTGCGAGGCAGCAAGGGCAGTCGTAGAGCAGGCAAAGACCATTGAAGTGGTAGTAGTAGCACAAACAATGGGGGCCACCACAACGTAGCAAGAGGAAGGCCAGGACTTGTCTACAAGACAAGGAGTAGAGGACACAGAAGAAGGCGCAAACCCGAGCACAACTTCCACCCAGCTGAAAAGACCACGTGTCACAGAGAGATCGGGTCTGCAGAAAACGGTCAAGGCATCCAAATTGGCCATTGAGCTGATCACATTAACAGAAGGCGACCTCTATGACATCGGCGACATGGTTCCGAGGTCACCAAGGAAGCACTCGAGGAAGCCATGTCGGAGCAGAAAATTGTGTTGGGGGGCCTAAGGGCGCAGCTGGAGGAACTACAAGTGTGGCCACCACCCACAGGAAGGAACCATAGCCACCTACGGCATAGCAAGTACATCAGCAGTAGAGTAGCTGCTATGCACAAAGATGGCCAACACCATAGTGCTACTAGAAGGAGTGGTAACAGAAGAGCACGAGGATGATAGAGTCACGGTGAGCAGGATCAAGGGACTTGGCCTTAATTTGGCTACCTTTTCACGAGACACATTGTACCAGCTGCAGGATGGAATAACGGTAGAGCTCCGCGCCAGGGAGGGTCGCACGATCCAAGTAATGAGTGAGCAAAATATCAACATTGAATAGCACCACCTGCAGTGTGATGAATTGGTGTCACAGAACCAACAGATTGTGAAGATAGTTGATGAAGCATTCCGACGAGTTCCAGATTTGTCCATTGCCACAGACCTACCAACAGAGATGCGGATCCACTGTCTGGCAAGTGGAGTCTGAAGCGCACACAAGGAAACAACGCGAGTGCAGCTGGAGCTGAACCTCCAGATTGCTAAGCTGTGACTGAAGGCACAACCTTCTACTCCTCCAGAAGTTAGAGAGCAGTGCATTGGTGTGATTCAAACAGGACTAGAAGATATTGGACGGGTAGTGCAAGACTGTACCAGGATGTTGGACCAAGCCTTTGACATCCTCACATCTTTACAGGAGGACCCCAACATACAGCGCCTGGAAACAGAGGCGCGCGAACTATAGGAGTAGTATGATAATGTAAGGGGAACTTGCAGATAGTCATTGTCACCCAACGGCTAGCCAAGATGTGCAAGCAAGGATGCTAAAAGAGCAGGAGGATGCCTCTAGACAAAAAGAGGCACTTCTCAAGGCATGTGTCTAGCCATGGATTAATGAGGCCTTCACCATTATGGCATACATTGAGGGCAAGCTCACACAGATGCAGGGACTCTATGCACTAAGGCAAGTAGTGGATCCTCACAAAGAAGCATCGGAAGAGTGCATATAGCAGGTCCAGCAAACCACAGAGCAGTGTGCCACGGACCTCTGAGCAATATGAGACTAGTTGGAGGGGCTCCGCGCCAAGGTCGCTGCACCAATAGAGTGACTCAAGATGAGTCACAATGATTGTGTTGGGGGCCTGTTGGGCATGGAATCCCCCCACAACATGTTTTGGGGCTCAAAGCCCAAGTTTTGGTCAAAGGTTTTGTAAGACTCCGCGAATTGCGGGCGCAAAGCGCGAAATATAGGTTAAGTCATAGGGTTGTCTGCCCTAAATTAATGTAATGTAATGTAAAGTCATGTCGGCCTACCCATGGTCCATAGACCATGGGATTATATAAATAGAGCGAGGCTCTAAGTTGTAAAGATAGTTAATGAAGAAAAGAAAAGAGAATAATACGAATGGTTTGAGCTTAGAGTAAGAGTCTAAGTGTATTGGGTCATAGTAGTAGGAAGAGGCTCTGCAGCTGAGTGCGTGGAGGCCTAGTAGAGTCCACAGCTGAGTGCGTGGACCCCTGCAGCTGAGTGTGCAGGACGGTGTTGAGTCTGTAATATGGATCGAAGAATAATAAAGATAATTTGATTCCTATTTCTATGTATCTGTTGTGCATTGCCTTCTTTATGTTTATATTGTTTTATTTATTGCGCGCACTGATATGAATGTCAAATATGTTGTAATAATCATTAGTCTTACATAAACAAGTTAAGTAATTAGGTAATAATAGATTAAATAGCAGGGAACTTGGGTATTATACCAGTTGTGCCCCGAGTAGGGCTGTGCGGAAGCAACATCACAGGTTGCGAAGGGATAGCAAGTGTGCGTAGCAATGTGTGGGAACGGTCAAACCGTGGACCTCCAGAAGTTCATCAAACAATCTCAAGGTGCAAAAACCTAGTTCTAGCACCCTCCCATACTACTTCGAATGATACCTCAGTCTGCGCTCCGTAAACTATTGCTGAAAGGGCCAATAGTACCAGGATTTTCTTCGCTAAGTCACCTCTGAACTTGGGTCAAGCCCATACAAGCCAATAGAAGGGAACATGGGAAACCTTTCAAAGATGATGCTCATTAATATCTCAACCAAGACAAGAATCATGGAAAATATACATATTGGAGTCGACAGTAATCCTGAGGAAATTGCAAGCTTCACTTCCCTTTATAAGGAATTGCACGATGTCTTCGCTTGGTCTTATGAGAAAATTCCTAGCACAGATCCATATATAGTTGAGCATGAGATCAAGGTTTATGACAATTTCAAGCATGTCCGTCAAAGACTCTGACCAGTCCACCCCTACAAAACTGCAGCTGTCAAGACTAAGGTTGAAAAAAATATTATGTGTTGGTTTCGTTTACCCTGTTCCTTTAACAGAATGGGTTTCCAATCTAGTTCCTGTAGATAAAAAACAGGGTACCATCCGGGTCTGTGTCAACTACCAGGAGTTGAACACTGAGTGTCCAAAAGATAATTATCCCACACCATTCATCGACCAAATAATCCATGATTACGCCAGTTGTGAATCCTTCTCATTTATGGAGGGTTTCTCATGCTATAACCAAATCACCATAAAACCAACGGACCAGCAAAAAATTGCCTTCATTTTCCCCTGGGGAATGTTTTCATATAGAAATCTCCCATTCGGTCTAAAGAATGTTGGAGAAACATTTCAACAGGCCATGGACTATGCATTCTATGATATTAGACACATTGTTCAAGCTTATTTGGACGACCTTCCAGCCCATTCCAAGAAACGAACCCAACATCTAGTTCATCTTCAGCAATTTTTTCTAGGTGTTGGTTCTATAACATATGTATGAATATGCACAAATGTGTTTTCTTAGTAGCATTTGGATGTCTACTTGGTTTCATTGTCTCCAAACACAAGATTAGGGTTGATCCCAATAAGGTAAAGGAAATTACTCAATTACCTGAGCCATAATCCATTTTATAGCTCCAACGTTTGCAAGGGAAAAAAAATTCTTACGACGATTAATCGTAAACTATCCCAAGCTGACGAAAGGCTTTATGAGCCTACTAAATAAGGGAGTACCATACTTGTGGGATGATCAAGCCCAACGATCATTTGATGTCATGAAAGAGGTACTTATATCTGCCCCACTGTTTAGTGCTCCCAACTATTCACACAACTTTCTCCTCTACCTGGCAGCCTCACCATCCTCTATTGGTATGGTGTTGGTTCAAACTCATGATGATATTAGTGAGCATGTGATCTATTATCTCTCGAAAGGCCTGGCTAGGCCCGAACTCTGATATTCACATGTGGAAAGGTTGTCCCTGGCAGTTGTCTTTGTTGTCAATCGCCTCCGACACTATATATTGTTGTGACATACTACCATCATCGCTTTGGAGAATCCCATGAGACATATTTTGTCTCGTTAAGTCATCAAAGGAAAATATTCCAAATAGATTGTTATCCTCCAACAATTTGATTTGGTTTTCGCCACTGCCAAGGTGAAAAAATCCTTAATCTTCACAAAACTATTGTTGGGTCTTCCCATTGTCGATCCAAATGAGATAGCCCATGATCCTCTCTTGATGAATCTGTCTATCTAATTGACTCAACTGACCCTTGGTATGGTGAAATTCTAGTCTACCTCCAAGTGCAATGATTCTGCCCTGAACTATCATCAGGTGACCGTCATTACATCTGCCACCAAGCTCAGCACTATTTAGTGTTAAACAATACTTTATATCATCACGGCACTGATATAGTTCTTCGACGTTGCCTCCCTCATGAAGAGGCGGAACACGTTTTAAATGACTGCCTTGTCGAGGCATGTGGCAGTCATCTTTCTAGCATGGCTACTACCCAGAAAACTCTACACGCAGGATATTATAGCCCAACCTTGTTCAAATAGTGTATCAAGGCAATCCAGCAATGTCATCCTTTTCAAATATTTACCAAAAAAATGGGTGCACCCTTAACCCCCCACACCTAGTTATCTCCATCGGCCCCTTTTCCAAATGGGGTATTGCCTTCGTCACATGCAACCCCACTTCCTCTAATGGACACAACTACATTATTGTCACTGTGGACTACTTTACCAAATGGACCAAAGTCATTCCCATTTTTTGTGCTGATGGATAAATTGTGACATTATTCATGTTCAATTAGTTGAACTATCATTTTGGTGTGCCCCGCACGATCATTACAAACCATGGTTCTCTCTTTCAAAATCACATGATGTTTGACTTAACATTGTTTCTTGGTTTTAGCCAGAAACACACTTCCTCCTACTACCCCTAGGCTAATGGCCAAGTGGAAGCCATTAACGACGTCCTCAAAACCATGATCCACAGATTAGTAGGCAACCACGAAACCCACTGGAACTATATGTTATATACTACATTGTGGGTGTACCAAACTTCAGTCAAAACCACTACAGGCTTTACGCCATTCCAATTCTCTTATGGCCTGGAAGCAGTACTACTTATTGAGTGCCAGATTCCTTCACTGAAACTCATTGTTGAACTCTTGCCTAGCATCACTACTGAAGAAGAGTGCTTACCATATCTCAATCAACTGGAGGAGACTCGTTGAGATGATGCACTGGCCCTCGAATCCCATAAGCATTGATTCAAAGCCCAATATGACAAAAATATCAAGCCTCGTTCTTACCAAGAGGATGATCTTGTTCTACTCTATGATAAAAAACACGACCTCTTGGGGGCAGGAACACTTTAACCACTATGGATCGGTCCATATGTTGTCACTAAGGCCCTCTTAAATGGTGCCTATGAACTTCAAGACTATGAAGGAATCCTACTCTAGGAGGCCCAAAATGGGCTCTATTTGAAAAAGTATTATGCCTAGTATTACACTAGGCATGTGCTTTGTAATTTTATGTATTTATATGTTTTTCTTCTTTTTTGTGACTAGATTTTTTGTTATTTTTTAGTATTTGTCTCATACATGTTTCTTGTTGCACAAATTTCTTCATTACCCTTACCATATGTAGGATACGCAAATGGTGCCAATCGTCACACATGAAACATTGCATCAGTTGCTTGGATCATTTACACACTTGAGTCGGAACTACTTTGTTCTGGGGAGTCTTTCTTGGCACTGCCACCAACAATATTGTTGAGTATATGTCTGTAATTTCACAACATCATCTTGGGACATCTCCAATCTGGTGGTCAGGATAGACCTTCAACTAGTCGTTATGCAATTGACAAATCATTATCACATTCACAATCCAATCTTGTTACATCATTATTTAAGGGTACGACTCTTGGAATGTCAATTTGAGTTTATTATATATATATAGGTAGATAGATAGATAGATAGATAGATAGATAGATAGATATCGAATCCATTCTTTTACATCAAAATATTCCCAAAACTTGGGTGTTTTAACTACAAAATGGCTTTACTAAGCCTCGCTATGACACCCACTGGCTACACCATGCTACTGCTAAAGACTCTACTGCTCATGAAAACTTAGAATGGCTCTAGCTAAGCTCCTAAGAGGAACCAGAAACCGCTCAGGCACACCCACTATGTGTCGCTTCATATGGGTAGGGATCTCCCTCATGGGAAGAGGAGGAACACCCATGCTTAGACCTTCGAGGTTCCTAAGAACCTCGCAGAGACTCTGTGCATCACTCCATCTTTAATGGTTGTCGCACCTGCTCTAGCCCCAGGCAATCAGTCCCCTTGCCTCTCTTAGCAGTGCATACCCACACGACACATTAGTGCCACATTTGTGTCAAGCAAACACTTCATGTCAATACTTGTTCATCCATAAAATTAAAAAACATTACGTAAACATTCAAAAGTTAAAAAAAATACTTTAAGTACTCTAAAAAACCTTCTTATATTGTGGCCCCCATTGAGTTCCAGGTGGCAACATCAACTCCGAATCTAATGTAAATTCCATGCCTTCATAAGCAAGTCATCAATCATTAGAATCTGGCCTCTAAGCCACTCAAAGAAATCATATTTGAAGAAGTGTCAGATTGGTCCCCCTCCAGTTCGAGGAAATAGGGAAGCCCATCACCCTTGCCTTGGCTCCCTGGGATCAGCCTAATCCAAATTCATCTATGGCCTCATCATGGGCACTCTCTCGAGAAAGAAGGACACAATGAGAGTACCATACCCAAATTACCTTTGGGTACGAGTCTTACAAGCCATCAGTTCTGCCTTCACCTGGAAAAGAAGTCCCTCACACCAGTTGAATATCTGAGGATGTAAGAAATCAATAACTAGTAACGGTTGAGATTTTGTAGCTACATGCGGACTCTTGGACCCCGCCAAGCGCACGATCATCCACAAAATGGCCTTCATAGTCCTAGTCCTAATCTGCTCAATTGGGACCCTATTGCTAACTAAACCATTGTGAGGGTTGTAGTAAGTATGGACCAAGTCGAGGGTGTTTCATGGATCTGTCTTGTCCCCGGTCAAGTTTACTCATGCACCTTTGCACAATAAACCTGTAAGAAAGTATATGTCATATCTTTTGATCGTGAGCTCATGATCACCGATCTGGAACACTCCTTGGTGTTCATCCCATCGTTGGATTATCCAACTTAGAATTTCTTCCCGACCCTTCATCGGGTCAAGACTTGCATACTTCATCAAGCTACATCTACGCAAAGCAAGTATGCATGCTGGATCATTTAGCATGTGTAGTTCTTCACTGTCGTGAGCTCTTTCTCTCTAAAGACTCATGATGATGGCTCAAAACCTGCACAAAATCACCCAAAAGTCAGTCAAATGATGGATAAATCATAAATAAATCATGCATTGGGGTTTGAAAATGTTCCTCGACAACCTAACGCTCCCCCTAGGGCCCATAGGGCATGGTAACACACCCCTATAGGTCATGAAGGGCGTTTAATGCTCCCCCAGACCTAGGAGGCAGTGTTAGGCACAAAAAACTGACTAAGGCTTCCCCAAAATAAAAAATTACACCCCTAATGTAGATGAAAAAAGTAATAGAATGCAAGATAAGGGTTAGACCATCTACCTAGAACACACAGCATGTTGAATGGTCACATGGATTGCTCGCAATCGCTTAGGGAAGATATTCTCCTCTTTCACTCTAGAACACTCTCATAGAACTTCAATGGTGAAAATAAAGGCTTCCAAACATTATTATAGTCACCCTGGAGGTATGACTCACCTTAGTTAGTTATTGAAATAGAAGTTTTTCATTCCTATATTTCAATATGCTGACAATATTACTTATGCTCTAATGAAGAATTTTTTAGTGTTGGATTGTAGAAATGACCATGCTTGATTCACTATGAGCGCTTTATTTATGGGATATTTTCTCGCTCTTAAACTGAAAAATCCCCGATTTATCATTATCGAGCTCATAAAACTCCTACAACGACGATATGAGCACTCTCTTTTTTGGGACCCTTTCTCACTCTTAAATTGAAAAATCCCCGAGTTTTTCCCTTCTTTGGGCTCATTAAACCTACAAAGAAGGCATGAGCAATTATTTTATCTCTTTTTCCTTGCTCATTAAACTGAAAAAGATATATCAAGTTTTCTTCATTTGACTCGCTAAAATTTGATGAAGATCTATTGAGTTTGCCTTCTTGTGACTCATTAAAATTTCACGAAGAATATCGAGTTTACTCCGTCCCCTCATGCTCGTAACAAAATGAGGCAAACATCTATTGAACATAGGTTTATCACTTCATTTGGACTCAGTAGACTAACTTATGGAAAAGGAACTATGTCAGGTATATTATTAAATATTTGTCGCACCTGGTTAACAACTATGACAAAGGGACCCCGCTAGAGTTTCTCTTTATGATCTTTTCAAACTCTCTAAATATGAAAACACCATCGATTTTACCCATCTAGACTCATTAAATTTAATCAAATGGGGAAAAATTGGACAACACAATTGCTCTATGTCTATATTTGGAAGGATTTTTTGGCAGCAGCCGTTCCCTTGAACATGGCACTCCCTCAACAAAACCTCCTTTTTGTTAGCCTCTCAAATGAACCTTACCATCCTATGAGTTTAGCCTATATACTTTGATGTTCTTGCATCCCTGTATCCTAACACTCTTCGGTGTTCATGATTCTAGAGCTGCCTGGTTAAACCTTTGTGTCATGCCTTCTATTGTTCAAGGGATCCCTTTATCCTCTACTTCCTATGTCAATCGTCGATCATATACTTCCATCATGCCCTCTGTCGATTTGACCCATTGCTCAAAATTTATCTTAAAAAAATAATCATTCTTGTCCCGTTTCATGTCGACTGATGTAGGATACATCATTGCCTACCTTTAGACATGTCTCTTCCTATCAACTTCAACACTCTATCTAGGAAGTAGATCCAGAAACATATCAGTGCCTTGGAACTTGCATACATTAGTGGCAAGTTACCTTATGTTTGATAGGGGGTTTTCATTATTGGCTCCTGGTTGAATGATTCTACGATTGTTTGATGACAACATCATTATTCAAACTCACTAGATTGTACTACGCATCTTGGAGACCATTATCATTATCGGTGGCCATCCTCGCATCTATTAATAGTTTTAATTATTGAATGGTAATTAGACGATTTTGTACATGTTCAATCTCAATGCCTTTATTCACATGTCTCGAAATATGTTGTTAAGATGAAGCAACGATCAAGACCTTGGGTAGAGGCTTACATCACTCAGCCTTATTTCCTCTCCCAAACTGTGTATATTGTTTTTCGGAGACAGCTCGTCAGGATGATTCTATTATGACACAAGTCCCACATTGTGCTTATCGATGGACATGATCGTCATACCTCTTTGTTGATAAATCACTCTGAAATAGCTACTGAGCGTGGGAATGCCCAAGTCAGGAAATGATTTTAGATTTTAACATATGTGGTTGTATCACATTTCTCGTAGTCCCGAAGCTACGATCCTCTCTCTTTTTTTTCCAACATGGAAATTTTAAAGTATTTCAACCATCATCTTCATCTCTGATCTCACACTTTAGGGGGAATCTGTTATACAGGAAAATGACCTTCTCATCATCTTAGAGGAGAAAGACAGTTTGACTAAAATATTGACCAAGTTCACAGTCTTGTTTTCTAGGGTAATGCTCCCTAGGAACTAGAAAGAAGAGTTATAACACTCCTCAGGCATGAACTAGGGGCATTAGTCCCTATGGTAACTCTCTATGTTGCCTTAGGGGCAGCGTTGGTCAACTTTGGTGAGTTTCTGAAGGTCAAAGGAGCGGATTGACTAAATAATATCCCACTTTTTACTCATATGTTAGCCCAAAAAGCAAGAAACATCCATCTTCGACCTATTTGAGGATATTGCTCTTCCTAAAGGAGTCTAATAGAAAGGGAAAGAGAAATAAAGTAAGGAAACATCCTAGCTTTTTCCAAAGGGAACTCATGAAATGTTGGCAAGGATTAGCCTCTCATTCTATATATTGGAGGCTTGGGGCATTGTGATAGAGGTCAAAAGGTTAGAAGGATGCCTACTTACTATCGAAACTTTGTATGAGACATATTGGTTTACCAAGAGGTTAAGAAGGGAGAGAGAGAGAGGAGCTAGAGGAGTAAGGGAAGCTTGATTCACCATATGGTTGTAATCATTCTTTCCTATTATTAATATAGACCTGCAGTTGTGTTGTCTACTCTATGGTGTTTATGCTATGATTCAGTTATATGTTGATGCAATATCATAGGTTATGAGTAGCTTAGATACATGTTGTTCAATATCCTTATGTATTATTATTTTGACTATCAAGGTTATATGTTGTAGTATTACTTCTTATCTTGTTTATATGCATGTATTGATCTAGGAGCTAGCAGATAGGTCATCTGCTCCGCTACATTGGGTTCTCTAGCAAGACTGCATCAAGGTCTAATGTGATCTCTTCCCTCCTGCTTTGATTATCATTTCATCAATATGGATATGTGCATGTCTCTTTGCGCCAGCTGCAGCTAGTCTAATATGTCTGCCAAGGATCCCGAGAAGATCCTTGAGGGTATTTCCACCACAATCACCCGTGCATTAATCCCTATATCACTAGATATTGGGTGATTGCACTTCTATTTTTATATTGCTATGTAGGCTAGAACCTTTCATTATACCTTTTTATTATAATTGTACCCTTGTCTCCTATATATATAACAATAGGGGAATTTTGAGGTCTAAAATGAGCCTACTAAGAAAAATGTACAAACAAAATAAACTTTATAAGAACCAATAGGATTCAAGATGATGATGTCAACCATGGGGGATGATTCACCATTTTTGGAGTAAAAAAATAAAAATATTAAAAAATAATAAAGTAATAAAACTACTTTTTCAACTCGTATTTTCAACTTATCTCCCTAAGTTTTTATTCAAATTTCGAGAGGGAGTAGTCGTTGGATGCAGAATTTAATTCCTCATCCAAAGAGTACCCATATTGCCCAATTTTGATGGACCTTGCTACACGACAAATGAGAAATACATGAAAAAACATGATTGCAATCACGTTTTTCATGTATTTCTCATTTTTCATGTAGCAGGGTCCATTGAAAGTATGCAACATGGGTACTCCTTGGATGAGGAACCAAATTATGCATCTAATGAGTGTTTATGCTCAAATTTTGAGTTAACCCATAGGGAGATAAATTTAAATTACGAGTTTAAAAAATAGTTTTCTCTTTTTTCCTTCTAAAATTTGATGATATCATCTAATCTTATTTATTATGTCCATTATTATTTTATAATTTCCTTAGGAGGCCCATTTTAGACCTCAAAAATCCCCTAAGGTAAGGAGACTTAGTCTTCAAATCATAAAAAAAATGATTTATACACTGTATTCATTATAAAAGGAATTGTCCCCCTCAAATTGGATTGCAATTATTGGTTTCTTATCATTTCTAAGGAAGAAGGTTCATAACATCCTCACAACCTATAATCTATGTATATACATATTTTTCCCCATGGGTTATGGGTTTGGGTGTAAATGTTTTGTGCATGATTGAATATGCACTTAGAGGAGAGTCAAACATATAAAATGTGGAAGTAGGGAAAATGGCATGGAAACATCACACACTAATGTTGTAGACCAAAATGTGCACAACAATGCAAGAGAGCACATGGATAGGCATGAAAGGATACAACATAGAAAGAAGGTGAACTATGAGATGTGAAAGGTGAGGAAACGAAGGAAGATGAAGAGGCAACTAAATAGTTGAAATGCCAAAATGTGAAGAGTCAACGAAATAAAAAACCATAGCAAGTAGGAAAGGATATGATGAGAGCTAAGTTTTTGGTGTTGTAAGAGAGATGAAGAGATGTAGATGAGAAGGCTTAAGGAAGGTGAATAGTTGGACTTAGATAGTAGAGAGATAAAGGAAGACAAAGTGGCAATCAAATAGCTAAAAAAAAAGGTTTGAATATTTAAGGGGATAAAAAGTTAGCAATGGATAGGAAAGAAGTTGCATATAGTCAAGTGGAGTCATGAAAGGACTTAGTACTTTCCACTTTTTTATATGGTTTCTTAACCAAAACCCGAAATTAAGGTGCTTGAAAAGATACTCATATCTTTAGTCTTTTATACATGTGAATGTAGTTTTTGTGATCTAGCAACATTGCTTGGAGGTGGAAGTCGGGATCATTTGACATGTGGGCAAAGATCCTTAATTAAAACAATACTCTAGGGTATTTAAAAAGGTACTTGCACCAATAGTCTTTTATTCCTACTAACAACATTGTTATGATATAGAAAAACCATTTTGATGATGGAACTTAAGACTAATTTCCCATAGATATGAATATTTAACCAAAAGCCTAATTTAGAGTTCCCAACAAGGTATTGAAATTATCAGTCCTTTATTCTCATAAATAAAATATTATTTCCTAGCAAAACTATCTAAAGTAAAAGTAAAAAGCTCCTTTACCTATAAATATAGATCCTTAACAAAAATGGTAATCTAAGGTGTTTAAAAAGAAACCCATATCATTACTCTAATTCTTATGAATATAATTGTGAAAATATAAATATAAACATAGTTGTGAAAATATAGAAGATCACTCGAAATATAAACCTCAAAAACTTTTACCTCTGAATATGAATCATTAATCAAAACATTAAACTAAAAATGTTCAACAAAATATACACACACATATATATATATATATATATATATTTAATGAACAAAAGTGGGAATAGTGTTCATTAGTATTTATTTTATATATTGGCATATTTCTCACCATAAATCTTATATATTATTTTCAATATTACATATCGATATATAATTGAATACTAATTAAGAAAATGTTACACGGATTAGTTGATGAGTTTGAGATTGCCCATGTGTACCATCCCCTATGTACGATGCTCGGAGTGAACAATGTATTCAAATATTCCATAGTGCCAATTTTCACTTACAAGTGAGTTTAAATCGAAGTCTTTGAGATATTTTTTATTCTTGGAAAAAGAGAGAGTTGGAGAACTAAAGCATCTTCAAGGAATTGTCATAAATTGTGCACATATTCTAAGTAGGGAGGGATGCACGTGGGTTTCAAGTGAAACACAATATCTCTGGGATATTTTGATGGGTATTTTATGGATTTTTTTTCTCAAATAAGGGTGATATTATTTTTTAGTTTATAGGGTCATTAATGCAGTCGGATTGTATATGTCTATTATTAGATTTAAACAAGTATGTTATTTAGCAGTGGACAAACAAGTATGTTATTTACCTGTGGATATATACAATCCGATTACATTAATGGGCCTGTGGCATGTTAAATATTGGTTGTCTTGAATAAGGTGGGGAATCCACTAAGGATGGGATGTGTATCTAGTTTATGTTGGTGATTGCATCTCAGTAAGCATAATTGTATTTATTATAGATAATAAATAAGTGTTATAGTGCACTTTAGTCTCTGGTAATCAAGTTTGGGAAGAACTAATAAATTGAAATGTGAAGTGGATAAATTAATTGTTAGCTCAGAGAGATGGACTTGTATAAATTTTGGTGAGTAGTAACCACTAGTGAGCCTACACATTTACAGTTTTACTCAAGTGTGTTGAGGAAAACATAATAAGGGTGAGAAGTAGCTCTTGCAAAATATATTTATTTACATCTTATTCATATCCATTTTCAAATACTTGCTTAAACTATGGTGGGAAGTAATTGATGGTAAATATGTTATTTACTTCCTTCAAAGCTTAAGAATAAAAAAACCACTACACAAGTGTCTAAAAATAATGCATGAATATTGAAACCATATCCATAAATTATGGCATAAAATATGTGAGGCTTATCCACATGGAATTATCTTGTGCAAAGGCCACAATAAGGCCTTCAAGTTATGGTCCAATCAAATGTTTGAATTTTAATAATCTTGAAAAATAAATATTTATTTTTCAAAGTTAAACATTATAAGCTGCATTTATCAATGCTAAACTAATAGTGGTCAAGAAGCAAATCGATTGCTCAAGTCCTGCATTAGGGACTAACAAGTGGTTAAGAAGATTGAGAAATGGTTAGCTAAGCACAATTTTATTATATATAAAATATATTTTAATTGTTTACCTTTAAGTGTTTCGCTTAAGTGGTTTTGCGTTAGATATGAGATATTTTTCTTAAAAGTTGGAGAGATCATAGGTTCAACCATCGTTGTCCCCTTGGGGTTAGGCTCTATAATCAGGGCTAACAATTTACTTCATTTGCCATCCACGAATCATGGGAAGGTACTCAAAGCATTATTGTTATGTGTTTTTTTTTGAAAAAAAATAGTTCAAATGATTGAGATGAAAGGTAAGTATGCATGACATTGATAGAATAGATGCCCTTCCCCAACTAGTTCTTTGCTAGAGGGATCTTCCTTGAGTTTTGGATCTTCCTTGAGTGTTGTAAATAAGCTACACTGAATTGTAACCTTCTCATAATGGGGAAGCACACACTTGTCATATAATGAAAATAAGGAAGATCTTGTCCAAAGAAAAAGAGAGAAAACAACATGATATAAACTTAGGAAGAAATAGGACGAGCATGATAAACAATACTTGAATAGAAACACTCCAAAGGTGTATTTTTATGAGTGTGAGTGGATTAAGAGGAAAGCATGTGAGACATGGCAAGGGATATGGAGAAGGCAACTATAAAGAATACAAGTGCAGTGGCAATAGTAAAGGTGGCAAACATGGACATAGAGTAAAGCACATGGAAACATATTTAACCAATGTTGAAGAATAGAGATTGAAGAACATTGCAAAAGAGTACATCTATTAGTGTGGAAGAAAACTCCATGCAAAGAAGGTGAATTGTTAGACATAGATGTTGAAGAGAAAGAAGTCAAAGAGGCAGCCAAATAAGGGATATGCCATAATGTGAAGAGCCAATGTAATAAAACATTAAGAGCATACAATAGGAAAGGAGTTGAACAAAACTAACTTAGTGAAGTTGCGAGAGAGAGCAAGATAAGAGAATGGGACAATTGAGAGCTCCCCATAGTCTACAATCTATGTATTTGCATATTCTGCCCAATGAATTGTGTATTTGGCTTTGAATGTTGCTTGAGTGATTGATTATTCACTTGGAAAAGTGTAGTATTCCTAGTGGAAATTTTACAATGATAACAAAGGCATACAAAAATAAATAACACAAAAAATTCCATAAATGCATACACATAAACTAGAAATTTATGCAAATCTCCAAACTAGCCAAATTTTATTAATAATATTTGTTGTGGTACCAATGAGTTAGAGAAAGTGCACCTGGGCTTGCACAAGAAAAATTACAAGCACTTGGTGATGAGTACAAGAAATCCCAACCATTGTAATAACCAGCTCCTCTACAAAATTGTGTTGCTGCTCCAAAACTACAATGCTTCTTAACTTTTCTCCTTGATTTTCCCACTCTAGAGTGCCTAAAAAATTCTAGGAATTTGGGATTGTAATCATTGTCCAAAACCCAGAAAAACCTAGAAATGGTTTTCCCTGGTTACAAAATTCAAAAATTGAGCCTTCACAACTTGGCCCTCCTCCAAATACAAATTTTGTTGTTGTGACTGATCCTATCAATCTCTACACTCCAAACTCCAACAATCCTCCTCAAATGGCCCTCCAAATGATCTCCCAGCTCCCCAGCTACAAAATCCCCGAGATAATGTTGCCCCAAAAAATCTCACTCTAATGACTCTGCAACCATAGAGGAGATGACACAGTTCTGCATGTGATGAAATGAAAGCTGCATATGGGATGACCCTCTTGTTTGTAGCTACCCTCTACACTCCTGAAAATGGTGAAAGGATGCTTCTATAGCTTTCCCGGACAATCACCCTACAACCCTACTCTACAAATGACAAGTGAATTCTCCCTCTACACAATGGTGGCTCCTAAACTACGTGTTATGCTCCAGAAATGTGTATGACCTGCAACTAATACTTCTTCTAGTCTCGGTGGTGAAGGAAAGCCTTCCTTGGGTGGCATTCGAAGTCTACTGAAGAAAGGTTGAGCTTCTCTCTTTGGGAAGCTCTTGTGCTAAACAACACAATGTTGGCTCAACTGAACAACTAAGGCAAATTCAATTTTCAAATAGACAAAAGACCCCTATTGCTCTCTCATTCCTTCCTTTTATAATTATTCGTCATGCATTTCTTGTGGGTCCCTCCACCAATTTGATTTTCCTCAAGGAATTTGAATTCCTTCTTCCCTAAGTGCATACTTCATGTGGGCCCCATATTCCACTAGAGCCATAATTTTTTCCTTTTCCTCCCAAGTCCCAATGCCGTAATTGTGTCCTCTCCCAAAACTCATCTCTAATGCTGAAAATCAAAATTGGGGATATTACAGTCCTCCACTGTAATATTCCTAGTGGGTCCCTCCACCAATTCGATTCACCTCAAGGAATTTGAATTCCTTCTTCCCCAAGTGCGTACTTCATGTGGGCCCCATATTCCACTAGAGCCGCATTTTTTCCCTTTTCCTCCTAAGTCTCAATTCTAGAATCGTGTCCTCTCCCAAAACTCATCTCTAATGCTGAAAATCAAAATTGGGGATATTACAAAAAGAGTCAAAGGGACAAAGCACTAAGGGAGCGAATACATCACACATTGGTGTTGGAGCACAAAGCATGCATAACAATGTGAGAGAGCACATGGATTGGCATGAAAGGAAACATCACATAAGAACACAATGCAAAAGGAAGGTGAATTGTTAGATGTGAAAGGTGAAGAAACAAAGGAAGGCGAGGAAGCAACCAAATAGTGGAAACATGAGAATGTGAAGAGTTGATGGAATAAAAGGTTTTTGAGTAGGAAAGGAGTTGAGTAGAGCCAAGTTCATGTAGTCACGAGAGAGATGAAGAGAGGAGAGTGAGAGGATCAAGAACTCCTTTTCAAGTATAATCCATGTACCCTCATATTTTTCCCCATGAATAATCTATAAGGTTGTAAATTTTGTATATGAATGTGCATTGGGAAGAGAAGCAAAGGGAGCGAGTGCATAAGGAAATCAAAGCTAGCTTAAACATAATGCAATACTATTTAAGAACAAGATATATGTAGTAAGATAGAGTACATGGATTTGGGTGGAAGAAGGCACCTCGAAAGGAGACAACATAGAAGGAATGTGAACCATTAGACACAAACAACAAAGGGATAAAGGAATGAAAACATGCAACTACATGACCAAAACCACAAAATTTGAAGAGTTAAGAGAATAGGAGGTTTAAAGTAGTTAGTAGAAAATGTGAAGATTTAAGAGAATAGAAGGTTTAAAGTAGTTAGTAGAAAATGAATTATGTGAAGCCATGTAAGTACAATCATGAAAGGAATTGAGACATTTTACATATTGAAATGTGTTCTTAACCAACACCTACATTAACTTGTGTTCAATGAGGTACCCATGTCTTTAGTCTTTAATCCATGTGATGTAGTTGTTGTGATCTAGTAACACTGCTTGTTCCTGGAACTCAAGACCCTAGTTGACTTACGCATATGGATTCTTAACCAAAACACTACAATGGGGTGTCTGACAAGGTCCCCATGTCATTAGTCTTTTATTTCCACGAACAAAGTTGTCATCATCCAACAAGACCATTTGGAGGGTGGAATGCAAAAACATTTTCCCCATGAATATGAAACGTAGGCTAGGGTGTTCAACAAGGTACCCATATCATTATTCTTTTGTTCTTGTGAACAAACTTGGTGTTATATTACAAGACCATTTAGGAGTGAAACTCAAGGTTCTTCACTCACTGATATATATATTAGTCTTTTATTCTCGTGAACAAAGTTGATGTGATATCACAAGACCATTTGGGGTGGAACTCAAAGCTCTTCTACTTATTTATATGCATCCTTAACCAAAACATTGGACTAATGTCATTAGCCTTATTTCCATAAATACATCTATCACAATCTAACAAGATCGTTTAAAGGATAGACTATGTGAAGAAAGTTGGTGTGATATCACAAGACCATTTGGGGGTGGAACTCAAAGCTCTTCTACTTATATGTATACTTAACCAAAACATTGGATGAAGTTGTTTAATAAGGTACATATGTCATTAGCCTTATTTCCATAAATACAGCTTTCACAATTTAACAAGATCATTTAAAGGATAGACTCTGAGACGTCTTTACTCGTAGATATGAATCCTTAGCCAAAATACTAAATAAGAAGTTATTTAAAAAAAAACTTGCAATTTCCATATCTACTTTCCTATATAAATAACTTATCTTTTTCTTAGGTTGATAAGACATTACATATTACATATGTTTACATTGTTCGTCCAAGGATGATTTGAACCCAAAATCTCGAAAGACCAATAATCATAGCCAATCTAACCTAGACCAAATAATTTATCTTATTAGCTATGCATCTACTCATTTGTTAAAAGATAAGTTGGTGAATTTGGCAACAACCTGCAACCCTGTTTGGTCCAGGGGAAACCTACTCTCTTTGTCATAATAGCCAGAGAAGATTCCAGAAAGGGAGCACGTGACATAAGGACAAGGATGGTTACCCTGTGGGGAACGAACAAACATAAATATGGTGCGCACACAGATCGCCACTTAAAGCGCGCGGATTTTACGTTCATTTCTACCGCTACTTTATCATCTAAAAATAGAACTGAGCTTAGCGTTTTGCTCCCGCTCAACCAGACAGCCCAGTGAAGTCACCGGGTGCTGCCGGTGGAGTTGGTAACGTAACAGACGGGGAACTGCGGACAGATGGCGGATTTTCAGTGACGAGCATTTTGACGTCAGTCAACGGATTTATCATATCTGTCCGGCGTGGGTTATCAGTCTGCCTTTATTTCAGGCCCATTTTGCCACGCCACGTAAGGGTACAACGAGTGACCCCTCTGCCACGCGTCGGTAGAAGCGGGCTCATCTGAATCAAAGAATATTTCTTTCACCGGGCGGGTAGGTATTCTTGCTTCCCTTTATCTCATACACGTCGTCTACGCGTTATATACGGAGTCGCATACGACGGAGCTTGTCAATTGACGTTACGTGACGGATGACACGGCATCCATCCACGTAATATGATTTGCCACGTCAGACTCAAAATATCCATCCATGTCTTTATTGAGTGTCAACGACTTTTTTATTCCATCGAAGATATTGAAGTTTATTTTGGATTTTAATTATAAACAATATGTACTCAATTTATGTCCAAAAGAGAGGCCGAGATGCGGGTCCCACGAACAACGTGAGCCCTAGCGTGGCTTAATTCTAGGGAGAAGGACAATGGCTCCATTCATGGCAAGAAACAATTCCACGTGGCATTATTTTAGGGAATACCAATTGGGATAATCTTAGATAGTTAGTGAGCAAGAAAATGGCTCCATTTATGCAAGGATAGGATCTGACAGGTAAATTGTTTGTTATTGGGTGATTTGCTCATCAAATACGGTTTAAATTTTTTTGAAAATGTTAAGATATTTTCTTGAAATTGTGAAGATAGGTTAGGGAGGTGTGAAAACCATCAAATTTGACCGCGGGAGTCTATTTGAAATTCCAACACTATATGCAAGAAAACAATGTCATGTGGTATTATTTTAGGGAATGCCACTTGGACTAACATCGGGTAAACTATTATTTGGTGCATTAGGTGTTTTGTTGGCATTATTTAAGATGGTTTTATTTGAATGGTACTCTCTAGAATAATATAAGTTGTTATCCTCCTTGCTCAAGTTGCATAATAGTATTGGTGCTTTATAATGTTTATTCTCATTAAAAAAAATGGTTTGTTAATCATGTGTGTGAAAACATAAGTTTATTAAGATAAAAAAACATCTACATGCCACAAAGCTATAATTCAAAATGGTCTATTAGATGTTACGTTGGTTTATTTCAGGTGGTTTTCCTTGAATGGTATTTTCTAGAATCGTATATTGTCTTAATGAAAGCTATAATTCAAAATGGTCTATTTGATGTTGCGTTGGCATTATTTTAGGTGGTTTTCCTTGAATGTTATTGTCTAGAATCATATATTGTCTTAATGAAGTTGTTATCCTATTTACTCAAGCTGCATAGCGGCATTGGTATTTAATGATGTTTATTCTTGTTTAAAAAAAAAGTTCGTCAATCACGAGCATGAAACCATAAACTTTCTAAGGTAAAAAAAACATCCATATACCACAGAGCTATCATAAAAAATAGTAATGTCCATGCTCTTATTGTTCTTTTGAAAGATTTAGGGGAGTCAATCACTAACTGGGATTACATACGCAAAACCTGGGTTGAAATATGACTGGTACCACTATAAACTCTAGGCTAGGTGTAATACTCTGCAAGCCATAACTAACAACAAACTCGAGCCTCAACCTAGGGTTGAAGCATCCCAAATAGGGGCACCTACCCTTTTAGTGAAGATGTAATGAGACAAATATTTGATTGCGGATTTGGAGTGCAAAACCCACCTCTTAACTATCACGCTTTTGTTCCTTGGCTTGTAATTTTTTTGGACATGTAAGCTTCGATCCACTTATGTGCGCATTGATCACTAGATCATTTAGTTGAATCTCTATGTATGTAGCCATACATTTGACCACTACCTCAAGGTGACCGTGTGTGTCTAGGAACCACCCTCAACAAGAATCGAACCTTTCATATCTTAAAGCAAGACATTAAGTGGTGCTAAATATCATCATCATGTTAGGCAACGAACCATCCTTTTTATTGAGGTTGAAACCCTAGCTTCAATGATAGAGTTGTAATCATTAGGGCTAAGATCCCATCCATCATTTCCCTATTGTTTAGGGGGCTTCTTCGCTTATGGAATGGAAAGTGTCATTGGGAATTTATCATTATTTGTTCGACGAGTCCCATGTGCTGACCTTGACATTCATTCACACACAACATAACTAGCCTTGTCCATGGGGTATATTCAACCCTACAACAATGGTTAGAGTGATGAGATTGGACACACAAAGGAACTCAATTCACGGTGTTAGAGCACCTCCTAGAACATCAAGCAATCGATGTTGATGAACCCACTCGAACTTCACCTTGCCAACTTGAACATGAAGTTGGGAAAAAATAGAACTTAAGCCATGTTAAATTATAGTACAAGCTCATAGCCAACTCCCACAACACATGACTCTAAAGGTCACATGTTGGTGACATGTTAAGTTTGAAGGCATTGTCACACCCTCATACCCCTCATTAGCTCATGGTAGTACCATGGCCCCAAATAAATTGAGAATAGAACCCAAGACATGTTAAATTATAACCAAGACTCATAATTAACTCACACTGCACATAACTCTAGTAGCAATAAGGTAATTACAAATGCATTATCACACACTCTTGCACTGAACAAGCTCATAGTAAAACCAACCATTAAATACACTAAAAAACAACATTATTCTAAATAAACTCGTTACAATTAAACATACTAAAAAAACAACATTATTGTAAGTAAACTCATCACAATACCAAACATTCTAAGTTAAACATTCACTCTTTTTTTTTTTTTTTTTCCTCAATTTAATCCACAAAATGTACACTCTCTCTATGAAACTCAACAACTCAATAGAGCATATTATTTAACATTGCAAAGTGATTAAAAAAAAAGGTAATAAAAAGAAATTGACTTGGAGAATATAGAACTAATCCCACACCGTGCTTACAAATTTTAAAACAAAGTACTTGAAAATTACATTCACGTCGGACAAAAATAATTTATATTTAAAAAATTCCAAAGATCAAAGCCAAAATCATTCAAGAATAATGATTACTAATATTTTATGGTTTATTATATCTTTTTTATGATGTGAAATTAATATATTTATATATTATTTAAAAAATTAATATTATTAAATAATTATTTTAGGGGACAATTTAATTAGTCATTAAAGTGATGTGAAATTGTGTAAATTTAGATATTTAAGGTTTAATTTCTAATCATTATTTGGTTTATGGAGAGAAGAACAAGTCATAGCCCCATAGATATAGTAATAATAGCTAGAATCAATTCCATGACACACAAGTATAAATAGTAATAGTAGTCAGAATCAAGGTTTAATCCCTAGTCGTAACTTGGTCTATGCAAAGAAGAACAAGTCATAGCCCTAGAAATATAGTAATAGTGGCTAGAATCAATCCCATGTCACACAAGTATAAATGATATTAATAGCCATAATCAATAATAATAAACCAAAATCAATCCCATGTCACGCAAGTATAAAACTAACTAGTAGCTAATTCCTCTAAATTACTACATATAATTAAATAATTTATTTAAATCTAATATTTAAAAAAAAGTTATATTAAAAATAAATAAACCCTAATCCATATGTTTCAAAATAGACACGTTAGTTAACTAATATCTATAATATATAACTAAAAATAAGTATTTACAATGGCAGTTGTCTATAATGCGACTTTTTGAAAGCCTTTCCGGTCAATATCCGGCTGCAATTTATTGGAATCGCAAGTTTGATAGCTAGTTTCTAGTTTCTGTACCATCAAAGCATCCCATGGGTTTTCGAGGGTGTTGAATCCAAATATGCAGTTAAAAAACCATTTTCACTGCAACAAATCAAGATTTAACCTCAATTTCTTCAGCCAGATTCCGTCACCGGAATCTCTAAAAAATCGCATTATAGACAACTCTTTTACAATGGCATCACCAATCTCACCACCAAAAAGAATTATCTTGCAATGCACGTTTAGGCCACAATTAATTTGAAATGCAAGTTTAAAGAATAGTTAATTTGAAATGAGCTTTTTAGCTCTAAAATCAACTTCTCCACATTATGTAAACATTATTCATACACCTTTTCCAATGTTGATATGTAAACCAAAGAGGTTGAGCATGGTGATTTCCCATGCTTCAACGTTGCTTTTTTACCAAACATTTATCTTCATATTAAAGTTATTAATATTTATTTATCCAAAACAATATATATATTTTAAGGAAATTTGTTTAGAGTATTTTGTTAGTACCTATCTTTTAGGTTGGTATTGGTCTCTCCGCAATATCTTAGGTTTTTTTCTTAATATTTTATCTTAACTTTTCATGAAGTTATATATGATAAATTTATCTCCATTCATCCATAGTTTTTACATCATATTTGACTACATGTTAAAGTAAGGAGGTAAATTAATACGCATTTAAATGAATATCAATTTAGAATATTGAATGTTTATATTTTTCCTTTTAATGTTCATTAGATGCATGGTCTATATTTATCGCATATATTTTTTGGTTATATATTACAGTTCATGGGTTTTAATGGTTTTATTAGATGTATGATAGAGTTTAGTAGTAAGATAGTGGCTTCACCATATGTTATTGCTATTTATGACATGTATACTTTACATATTTGTGAAAGAAATAAAGATATATCAAGTTTGAGTAAAATTATAAGAATAAAATAAAAGTAGGTTGAATCCAGTAAAATGTAAATTTTTTATTTTTATTTTTATTTATTTTTTATATTTGATTTCGATTACTAGATAGATATTTAGTCTTTTTATGGTTTTTATTAAAGATTGAGTTAGTAGAGGGTTAGTAAATACAAGAATTCTTTCCATAGAAGAGACCAAGAATAGATTTTGAACTAATTGTTGCTTTAGAAGAGAAACCTTTGCATGTATGGCTCAAAGTGCAACTAGGAGGAGGAGGTGGAGAAAGAGGACACCAAACCAATAACTACTTACAAAGAGGTTAACACAATCCAATGAGCTAATATTTATTATTTTATACCATTAAATAACAGTGATGATTAAGAAACCAAAGGTTTTGATTCTTCCTATCTTAGCTTATTTGCTTATGTAATGGCCACTGGCCTATATACTAAGTTTGTAAGGATTTCTAGGCCCCAGTCTCCTATTAATGGACATAGGCTAGACATATCTCCAATTGTGTTTGAAATCATGCTTTTGTGAAGTCAATGTCATAGGCCAGCTACTAGATAGATACAAAATCTTTCTTGGTTACAAATATGGCTCAACCTTGAGTAGCACAAGGAAAAAAACAAGTAATAACTAAGCCTCCTTAGTTAAAGACCTAGCTTCTATACATTTGTGAAACTTTTTCCTTATAATATATATAGTTTCTATGATATTGAAGCTAGATATTATTATTGGAAATGGGCTTGAATCTAGAACTTATGGATCTAACTGACTATTTTAATTATTCAAAATTTAGTTATAGCAATGCATCATTTCCAACAAAATTTAAATTAAAGGACAATTAAAATCATTAATATATACTTATGTGATAGAATTCATCACTTAGAATTAAGAGTTAAAACCCCTCGAAATTTGTGTAGTCCTTATTTCATCCAAATAATAGAGAGTCTTAACTCATCAAACTACCCCAAAAATCATCACCTTCTTAAAGCTATAACCTTGAGGACTAGATTGTGTTCCCCTAATCTATCTCTAATGTCCACTTTTAGGTGATTCCATAGTGCTTCCCATACATATATCAAATTTTTATCATGTGTGTGTGCTTGAATAATAGGGTATAAAATGCTTAATGCGTTCTGTTAGCACTCTGTAAGTTTCCCTAAGCTGAGGAGCGAAATTCCAGAGGTAACCACAAACCATTTTTATGCTAGAATCTAGCCCTTCTAGCCTTGGAGAGGGCTCTATCGCTTAGGTTGTTTGAATAATCTGATATTAGGCTAGGTATAGAGCTCAATTAGGTATGTTTTTTTCAAAGAGTTGCTAGTAAGAAAGGAGACAAGTCCATTGGGCATGGAGTCATGTCAAATTTATTATTTTATCTAGTGAGATGATGAAGAGAGAAAGTGTTTTTCCACATGGGAAAGGTAGGCAGTGTGGGTGATGCAATCAAATTAAATTGTTGTAGGGGGGTGAGTGTGAGAAAGGTGAAAACAACACTTATGGAATTAAGACTATAAATGAATTCTAAATGTTTCTTTAGGAGGAAATCAAAAATTACTTGGGAAAACTAAATCAAAGTACCATTAAGATGAATTGTGAATTAAACATCTTGTTCTTCCAAGCACGAAGACATACATTCAAGAGATGTAAACACATAAGACAAACTTACAAGTATAAAGAAACACAACACCATCAAGATCTAACCCATGAATCCTTGCAAATCACCTTCTGTCTTTCATTCACTGGCAAAAGTTTTCAGAAAATACAATGCACTCAAGAAGTCTCTCTCTCCAATCTGACTAGCAACCTTTTCCATTACATTCACATCATAAAATAGACTCAAATGAGTCAATTCGCACCACTAGGGGTCGAATTCCTCATTAGGAATGTTGTTCCTAACTTCTACAAAGAAAATAGAACTAACTGCTAGAAACTAGGGACTCTATTGATTTGAGGCTTCTGTGAACTATGCTTTGTGTGTTATTTTCCGGAGTCATCACATTCATGTTTTTGGAATCGACATTTCGAACCCTCCTCTATGGTTCATCATCAGGATAGATCCATGAGTGAAAAAAATCAGAACTCAAAGGTGAAGATAAATACTGGTGAGGGTAGGGTTGGGAATGAATGGTGGCCAACAATAATGGTAATGCTTTAACACAGTTTTTAACATTTATTTTTATTTGTTAATTTTGTTAAATTTTGTTAATTTAATTTTATTTTTTTTAGAAATTCTCATGTTTATTAATATCGATGAAATTAACCTATTATTTTATTTTTATTTCTATAATATTAGGGTTAAATGGATTTTTATTATTTTTGTTTATTAAGTTGTATAAAATTAATTTTGATATAATGAAATAATTAATATTTATCATGTTTATTAACCCAT
>APFE030667925.1:16761-63882 GCA_000404065.3 Pinus taeda | reverse complement strand
ATACAAATAAATATTAAAAACGTGCTAAAACATTATCATTATTATGAGAAAAAGTTTTTCTGCATAAATCACATGAAAATACATATGTCCACCTGTTTCGAACCAACTAGTGTGGTTTATGGTGAGGACAAAGTTGAAGAGTCAAATCATGGCTACATATTAAATAGGGAGAGCATATCTTCCAATGGCTAGGTTTGACTAAAGAAACAACTATATTGGGTCACACTGGACAAACGGCTATAATTGACCAAGAAACCGTTGGATTTGACTATTCAAATTGTTTAACTATATTGATATGTTAAAACTAATATTATTATAATATTTATCATGTGTTATTTTAAGTAAAAAGTTAATCAGACTACACTTAGGGAATATTTACCAAATAATAACTATTAGTAATAGAAGGGAATTAATATAGAGAATATAATATATAATTATTATTATAATAATAATAACATTATAGTATTAATCTTCTTATTAATGACTTGTGTAACTAATTAAAAAATTTTAATAGTAAAGTTTATCAAATGGGGATAAGTGTTAATAGATCTAGGGATATTAATAATAATAAGAATAGTATTAATTCTTGTTGTATTATTTGTACTAGATTATTCAGATTTGACATGAAAAGGGGAAATATTTTATAATAATATCAATCGTGTATAATTAGTAATAGTATGGATTTAATATTACCTAGATGCGGGTGATAATGAGGCCATTAATAAAGAATAGACAGCAGGACGGCGGGTGGCTAAGCCACATGGCCACCCGTGTCCCTCCCCATGCCAATTTATGACAAATTCCAGTTGACCTACAGGCACATTTACTCTGGTGCTTCAGTCGAGAAATACGCAGCAAGCATAAGGCAATGGCGGAAGCAAGCCACATTTCATTCATCCCTCCCTTGCTAAACTGTTCTTGTCCCCCTCACGAAGTGGAGCAAAGCTCACGCACCATCACTGGCAGGAGGTGTTGGATACTCAACTGTGTCGACTTGGGAACTGGCTTCTATTTCTCCCAAACAACACACTATGTGCTAAATCACGCTCATAACTCCTCTGTTCATCCTCGGCATAACCAATTCAATCCTCGAGAAACCTCTGCCTCCTCACCTGCAAATCCTGAAATCATCACAGTCATGGCGTGCACTCACCATCACATGCGGTGCAAATGTGGGGGTAGTCGAGGCAGAAGCATACGCTCCCCCTGCAATGCCCAACCCTGATTCTACTGCTCCCTTCTCCAGAAGATACCCTGATACGCGCAGTGGTAGAGGGCAGTCACAGGCCCATGGCATCCAAAGCACAAACGCAGCTACCCAAATAGAGAATACCCCCACCCCCCCTCACCCGTATCACCATACCACCCAATTTCGCTTCCAGAGTTTGCTGATTCGGCCAGAAATCTTAGCCACGATTAACATAACCTTCAATGAGGAAACTAGTTCGCAGGCTGAGCAGGATGCTCAGACCCACAACTTTAGACCAGGGAAAAGGAACAGTGGTGGAAACCAAAAGGCAACTAAGAGGAACAGAGATGGCAATGAACCAAGAAAGCAGTAGAAGGTAGGGAAAATTGAAATTTTGCAAGGCAAGGAGCTGGCTAGAAGCGAGCATGCAGCTGAGGGTAGAGCGGGTGGCATGAATGCTGCTGGTGGCACCTCGAATGACACATCAGGCATGCATGCAGTGGAGGGAAACTTAGCAGGCATTCAACCAATAAGTGGCATCCCGTGCGACATGTCAGCAGAGGATGAGTACGCATGTCACATTATGGAAGAGCCAAACCCATACGACATCGAGGGGGTTCCTTGTGTGATCAGAGCACCCAACCCATATGTCTAAGTCACCAGGTGTCACCTTGCAGATCAACAGAGGTTTTACAAGCTTGTTGTCTGAGGTTTTTACTCCTGATTTTTCAAACTTGTTGGTATGTTTTGATTGATTTTGAACTTGGACCCCTATGTGGGCCCTTTAAAGTTAAGTTTCAAGACCTTGCGTGGGCTTTTTGTTGCAATCTCACTCAGACTAGTTTCCCCTTGAAGGGCAGTCGAGTTTCTTCTTTTTTAACAATTATGACATAACGTTGTTCTGCACTGCAAAGGCCGGAGCCTCGATGTATTATTATTTTCCTTAATTTCAATATAATAGTTTTACTTAGAAAAAACAGTATGGATTTAATATTAAAAATAATATTAGTTATTATTGTACTTTTGTTATGATAAAAGTATTATTCTTATTATTGATGGTTAGGGTAACTAATTAATATCAATTTAATAGTAAAGTTATCCAATGGGAACATATATTCATAGATCTAGGGATGTTAGTACATGTAAGGATTAATTATATTAATATAATAGTGTTATAATAATAGTATTATTATTAAAGGTTTGTGTAATTAATTAATATAAATATATTAGAAAAGTTGACATCTTGTTATTTTAAGATAGTCATGAAAAGGACTATTACTTAAATAAAATAAACCAAGGGAGATTTCCCAAGAGGATTAAAGAATTACGGCTAAATAAAGCAGGATAAGGGATAACAAGGGGAAACATAGACATCTAGAATAAGTCAATAATAGAGGGAGGGGAAGAAGGGGAAGACACGACTAGGAAGAGAGGGCAGGGATCCAGCAACTACTGATCTTCCAGTTGTCATCTCTATTGAGATTGCTTGAGCTTATTTCAATCTCAATTGCTTCCCTAAATTTTCGGTGATGGAACTGTGCAACCTTAGCAATAACCTTGGCCTCCTCAATACAAACATGATGTTTGGTCTTCTCCGCATGCTACGCTAGTGCAGAAGACTTGGTTCTCCCATGTTTTAGGTCAGCTGCATGCTCATTAATCCTTTGATTAATAGAGTGTCCCCTCTCACCAATATAGGGGGTCCCATAGGAACAAGGAATAATATAGACACCCTTCATGTCCTTAGGGTCGATAGGATCCTTCACCGATCGGAGGGATTTACCCTAAGGACATGAAGGGTGTCTATATTATTCCTTGTTCCTGTAGGACCCCCTATATTGGTGAGATGGGACGCTCTATTAATCAAAGGATTAATGAGCACGTAGCTAACCTAAAACATGGGAGAACCAAGTCTTCCACACTAGCGGAGCATGCGGAGAAGACCAAGCATCATGTTTGTATTGAGGAGGCCAAGGTTATTGCTAAGGTTACGCAGTTCCATCACCGAAAATTTAGGGAAGCAATTGAGATTGAAAGAAGGCCAAGCAATCTCAATAGAGATGATGGTTGGAAGATTAGTAGTTGCTGGATCCCTGCCCTCTCTTCCTAGTCGTGTCTTCCCCTTCTTCCCCTCCCTCTATTATTAACTTATTCTAGATTTATATGTTTCCCCTTGTTATCTCTTATCTTGCTTTATTTAGCCATAATTCTTTAATCCTCTTGGGAAATCTCCCTTGGTTTATTTTATTTAAGTAATATTCCTTTTCACAACTATCTTAAATAACAAGATGTCAACTTTTATAATATATTTATATTAATTAATTACAAAAACCTTTAATAATAATACTATTATTATAACACTATTATATTAATATAAATTAATCCTTACTTTGTACTAACATCCCTAGATCTATGAATATATGTTCTCATTGGATAACTTTACTATTAAATTGATATTAATTAGTTACCCTAACCATCAACAATAAGAATAATACTTTTATCATAACAAAAGTACAATAATAACTAATATTATTTTTAATATTAAACCCATACTGTTACTAATTATACACAATTGATATTATTATAAAATATTTCCCCTTTTCATGTCTAATCTGAATAC
Organism: Pinus taeda; assembly: GCA_000404065.3. Classification (NCBI taxonomy): domain Eukaryota; kingdom Viridiplantae; phylum Streptophyta; class Pinopsida; order Pinales; family Pinaceae; genus Pinus; species Pinus taeda. The sequence continues at coordinate 60,073 of APFE030667925.1, read as the reverse complement.
TCTAGTACAAATAATATAACAAGAATTAATATTATTCTAATTATTATTAATATCCCTAGATCTATTAACACTTATCCCCATTTGATAAACTTTACTGTTAAAATTTTTTAATTAGTTACACAAGCCATTAATAAGAAGACTAATACTATCATGTTATTATAATAATAATATAATATTATTTATTCTATATTAATTCCCTTCTATTACAAGTAGTTATTATTTGGTAAATATTCCCTAAATGTAGTCTGATTAACTTTTTACTTAAAATGACACATGATGAGTATTATAATAATATTAGTTTTAGCATATTAATATAGTTAAACAATTTGAATAGTCAAATCTAGCCGTTTCTTGGTCAATTATAGTCGTTTGTCTAGTCTGACCCAATATAGCCATTTCTTTAGTCAAACCTAGTCGTTGGAAGATATGTTGTCCCTATTTAATATGTAGCCATGATCTGACTCTTCAACTTGTCCTGACGATGAACCACACTGGTTGGTTCAAAACATGTCAACATATGTATTTTCATGTGATTTATGCCGAAATTTGTTTTCTCATAATCTTGATATGGATCACAGAAGCCTTAATGCAACAATTACCATTATTGTCGGCTACCATTCATTCCCAACCATACTCTCACCAGTATTTATCTTCATCTTTGAGTTCTAACTTTTTTACTTATGGATCTATCCTGATGATGAACCACATAGGAGGGTTCAAAACATCGATTCCGAAAACATGAATACGATGATTTCAGAAAATAACACACAAAACTAGGGACTTGTTTAAACCAATTTTTTCTAAGAATTTACATTAATTACTCAGCCCCAAATCAAGCTTGTGAGTGTCCAAATGTTTTATTACAATTACTAACACCTAAAAAACAAATTACATCAAGTTTTGACTAAGATAACTCACTCAAAAAGATGACTTTCCGGAAACGCAACGCCTCCCCTGCAGCAAAAACGCAGTGTCAAAGCACAATGACTGTATTTTTTTCATATCTCCTAAACAGTAAGTTAGATTGAGCTGATTTTTTGACATAGAGTTAATATCATCATAACCCTTCTCCATAAGAAATTTTAGTCAAATCTGACTCATGGATCTCGAGAAAAATCCAAAAATGGATGTATATGATGGTGGCACATTTCTCGAAAACCATGAAGCATTTTGACTTGAAATTAAGAGGGTTTATTCATCTTACCTCCATACATTTTCTATACATATTTAATGGCAAAAGGGTATATGGTTTAAGAGATATGGTGAAAATATGATTACTATGTGAAAGCAAAACACTCCAAGCTTACACTACCTCTGGCCATCATATAACATGCTGAGGGTACTAGATTGACGTGGAATGACCCATTCAACATTTTAAACCTGTGAGAATGACCCTAGGCCAAATGCAAACCTTCTTCTGGGACCAAAAGCGCAACGCACCTTTATCCACATGAATTGACCAAACACTGACCTTTTTATTGAGCCAAATGGCTTGGAGAGGATATTAACATTCACAAGAACCACTTCATGTCTTCATGCATGGAACAAATGCCAAAAACCATGATTTCTTCATCAAAATTGGTTGCCTTAGTAAAAGCACAACACCCCATGATGGTTGAAGTATCTCAAGTCACTCTTTGAGTTGCTTGATGACTTAAGCACATGTGAAAAGGATTGGATATTGTCAAATTCCTCCTTAGAAGCTTTCTTTGACTACACAAAACCCCCAACTCTAAAAAATCCTCCTGTAGCAAAAAATGCAGCACCTGTCTCATAAATGCAATGCCATCTTCTTTTTATAGTTTAAGTGGTCAAGGATGTTTGTAGAAAAGTTGCACCCACTGATGATGATGTTGACACTATAATGACCTTGCTATATACCCCATTCCATCATCCTTTGAACAAAAATGCAAAATTTCCAACTTCACAACAAAACCCCTAATGCTTCTGACAATTTTGCAGCAACTTGTGCAACATTCCAAGTTCTGTATACTTGCAGCCTATCTATGATAAAATGAAACTGATGGGTCATCTTGGAATGTCCTTGGGAAGCTTATGAACCGATGAAATGACCCCAAAACTGAAATCAAGCCTCCAAAACACTATCTCCCTTTGTTATCAAATTCACAACAACTTTCGCAGCAGTTTCCAACTTTCGCAGTAACTTAAACTTGCAGATATGCAATGCTCTTCCTTCCGACCTTCCAAGTGTTTTAGAGCCAAGATGTATTTCGAATGAGGGGAAATGAGTAGCCACAAATAGATTTAAACTCCTCATGCCTTCATGATGGTCCACTTGTTGTTGTGAGAGATGAGTAAGGGGTATCTTTGCAATGATGACCATGACATGACACAACTGATCATAACTAACTCTCAAAACTGACTCTTATAACTGACATGACATTAGCATAACTAACTCATGATGACCATTTTTTTCATGACATGACCTTTAAGACTCTTCCATGACGAGGTTACACTTTTGAGTTTAGCAATAGACCCTTTTGACGTAACACTCATGAAACCAAGACTTTTATTTACAAAGTGAATTCAAATGAATAGTAAGACAAAAATGACTATGATCCCTTTAATATAGGACCCTAAAAAGAGTGAAAGCACCCCCATATGTAGGAATATTTGTAGGGAAGTGGTACCAATGGGTATATTTCACCAAAACAATTCCCTTGTAAAAGGCGTTTTGACATCTAGTGAAAGGTATTCCTTATAATGATGTACTACATTGAGGATTGCATGATACTCCAAAAACACTACTTCCCTTAGAATGGCTGGGATGTTGGCATCATGGTGTTGGAATTTATGTCAACCATGGACCCAGTTATGTTGGCATTGTTTTCAACAAGATTCTGGAGCTTATGATGATGATGAATGGTTTAATTGATTTGTTCCTAGGGTATGCAGGTGTTGTAGAGGTTTTACAAGTGTATAATATTGATGGCTTGAAGCTTGCTTGAAGTTATGGTCAGAAGCCTTTAAATTTTTCATGTTTTGTTGTAATGTCATTGGCATCCCATGGTTGCAGGGAGGATTTGAGGTAGTATTATAGGCATGTTGTTTGTAAATCACATAGATTATCATTTTCTACTCATTTAGATCCCATGAAACTTTCCTGTAGCTACTAAAATGAATACCGCAGGCACGATCCAAGGAATTTTCCCAAGATAAATATTGGAAAGTTTGATTGATGTTGTTTTCAATGGTTTGGCTGATTTGGTCTCCAGTGAATAGTCTAACTGCATTAATAATAATGGATAGCATTGTAAGGTTGATGTCAGTGGCATGTTGATCTGTTCATGGATTAATTACTTGGCAGTGGAGTTCATTCATTGATGGATATAGTTCAATGAGGTGTTGGGAATTGTGTTTAAATATCATTCAAATGGGTCGATCTCAGGTTGGATAACACATGAATGTAGTGAAGCTCTTAATAGATCCTATATTCACCTATGTGATTAATATGTTTAGATCAATCAATGTTAAGTTTGTTGATGTTTTGATTCGGAGGAGTACAATGAAAAGGTTATATAGTATGCATTTGGTTGTCGGTTAATGAAATTCAATTGGTGGTTTCTTGTGAAGTCACAAAAATCAAGAAATATATGTAGTTTGATGGACAAAGTGCACATTAGAAGAGGTTAAGTGTGTTGGTGTGTATGGAGTAAGAGATATTTCCAAAGATAAATGAAAGTGCTGATTACTAAGGTTAATGTTGGCTGGTGAAATTTTGTATATGCAGAGATCATGGACTGAGACAAAGTGTGCATGGAAAGAGGAAGAGTTTTGTTGTAGTGGATATATCTATGTTGTATATGACTAATATTGCCTTGTAGGTGTTAGAGATAAATGTTAAAGTTCATAGAGTTATTGTGTTATTTTTTCCTTGATAGATTGTTATTGCAAAGCATCTTGGTTGAGCAATAGTGTATATAAATAGAGTACCAACCTTAGTCATGTTGATGTCTTGTTGTCGCTGTCATAAGCCATGTAATGTTATATTATGGTCATATACTACTAGTTAGGGTATTGAGATATTGATGCTAGGGCATTGAGTCAGTTAGATGCATTCAGCTGAGTGATAGTGAGTTGATGCTATTATGTTGAGCAGAGAGATGTATACTTCCAATTGTGGTGATGTATGAGAGAGGTGTCTTGAGATTATGTTGCTAATTTGATGTAAGAGTATAGTTTGAATTGTTGAGTGTGATAAAATTTATTGTGAGAGGTTGCTTGTGTTGCAAAGGATATTTTTTGTCATCATTTGATGAGCTTAGAGTTTTCATGGGTCCAATGTGAAAATGGGATGAAACATGGCTTATGATGTTTGTATTGTGAGTAGTGGATCTAATGTGAATTTTGAAACAAGGTCCATAAGAGCTTGAATTTTGGGGCCTTTAGTGTAGAAAGTGGAGGCTTTCTATTTCAAGTTGTAGTGGAATCCTTTGGGTTGTGGCATGAGAACTTGGGAATTGTGGCTTCTGCCTAATGGTGGTTGGAAAAACTATTGGGTGTTGAGGCATCTAGCAGGTGGTTTCCTATAGTGGGTAGTGGCCTACATAGTTGTAGGAGTGCGGCTTCTAGTAGGTGGTGGCCTGCAAAGTTTAGGAAGTGGTGGCTTCCATCAAGTAGTGTCCTATAGAGAGCAGTTACTCACGCGATTGCAAGTTGTGGCTTGCACAGTGGTGGTGGCTAGTGCATATGTATAAGAATATATTCAATCATAAGAAGAAGAGAGAAGAAGTAGGTGATGTTTTTTTTCTCTTGGAAGGGTTTCCACCTCATATCTCGTGTTCGTATGCGTGATGTTGTTTTGGATGTTGATATCATGGCTATTTGTGTTTATGGTTGTTGCTCTCGTACATTGACTATGATTATGTTTAGATCTATTATTGATGTGTTTCTTTCTAATGAGTGAATGAATCAATGTTTGTAAAGAAAAGATGAAAACTGGTATAATTTGATCAATAGTGCACAATATTGATTCACCCCCACTCTCAAAATTGTCAAGTTTCCAATATAGGAACATGTATGGATCCTCCTAGAATATTCCTTGAAAAAAAATGTTATGAAATCATAATGGTAACTATAGGAATATGTTATGTGCAAAAACCTCCCCACCTTCACAATGTACAAGATCAAAAATTCATTTGGGGCCCTTCCATAGTATTCTTCCAATTGGTCTTAAGCTGCAACCTATGAAACCCAATGAGAAAAGCCTCCATATAAATCTATACATCCAGGTATTACTCCTTTATATTCTGGCTCCTTATAATGGAGATCAAAATCATTTTGCATTTAAATTTTCGATTCTTTCCATGTTGATTCTCTGACATCGGTAACACTTAGAAGTTTCTTTTCATTTCCCTTCTCACTGCACTATGCATCAAGGTTCATAAATTAGAAATAAATAGATCATGTCACTTATAAACTATTTGATTCCTTTAGATTTCCAATACGACACTATATCAGAGACTTCTTCACTACCCATCTCCAAATTTCACTTTTATCATATATCAAATGTCAACAAGAAGTATAATGTAAACCTTATTATATGTGTCTTCAAATTCCCAATGTTGACACAATAATAGAAGTATGAGGTCTAGAGGATTTCAATAATATTTTAATGTTCTTTCATCACCCAAACCTTTCAAAATATTGATGCCTACACCTCTTCAACATTTAAGGTGGTATTCTACTACCACTCAGTCACATCATTTAATATATTTTCTCCTATGATTTTCCTTCATAGCAGGTGTGATATTGCTTTCAATCAAGGAAATCCAATAGGTTCTCTCTACCGACCCACCACATGGATATTGAGATCTACCAATCACACATTCATGATCCCCACATGAGGTCGATTTTGTTGCATAAAATTTAGTATGTCTACACCTTCACTTGACATTAAAAACTTTCTTTCTTACATTAATGCCTATCTTGATTATAATAAAACCTCCCTTGATTGCATTAACATAACATGGGATGGTATTAAAGCCTTCCTTGAATAGTCTTATCTCCTCAAAAAAAAAGATTCTAGCATCTTCTCTAACTCATTCTGAGCTTTGTATCTATACTATCTTACACCTCTATTAGTTCTATACACCCAAAGCCAACCCTAAGCTCAAAGACTACTAGTACATGTTTTAGGTCCACTCAAAGTGAGAAATTGCATTTTTGAACTTGCTTTTAACTATGCATTGTTTATATTTTTTGAAGCTCATATTGGTTATTGCATGCAGGTGCCAAGTATATAAGAGCAACAAGATGTTTAAAATGCATAAAGGAAAGGGATAAAATCTCAGCATTGTCGAACCCATTATGTTAGATCATCTTGTGAATGAATTTTTCTACCGGGATATTAGAGCTTTTGATGGAGTTGACATATAGCCTTAATGGGGATAAATATACTACACAGATGCCAACTCCAAATTCAATGCAGCCAACTAGGATTATGCAACCATGTTCAATATAAATATATCCAAGATATATTGGATAACCACCGATAATGCCATACAGTGACATGACCATATGGTTCATGACACAGGTCAAGTTCAAGTAGGAATCCATTATTAATAGAAGAGGTGAGGTTGCGGCATATTTGAAGGAAAATGTATTTAGCCAAATGTATCACCTCAATCCTCCACAAATCAGGCTAAATAAGAAATTCCTTGACAATTTCTTTTCCACACACCCCAAATTCATAAAGATTGTGAAAGGATGGTGGTGGGATAATGACCCATTCAAGGAACACACTAATAAGAAATATCCCATGCAACACTTGAGATCATCATTCTGGAATCTCACAATAATGATTAGTAGGTTGTATGATGAGTTTAATGCCTCTCATTAAAAATTGAATGGTTTCATTTAGCGATTGAAATAGTTTCAACATTCATGCATTTAATTGGTCGAATATTTTGTCTAACAATCTGTTGAAATCCCTTTTAAAAGTAAAGGAAACCCTAGCTAATTAGAGCTCCTCGTTCTATATGTTGTCCTACTTATATGCTTTCTGCACTATCATTGAGTTTCATGACATGAACTAGAAATGGGCATTTGAGATGCCACCTATACACATATACTATCAAGAATTATGGGGAGACCATTACACCAAATATTTCTATGAAATTTGTGACTACTTCCTAGCCTAGATGAATCAAATTTTGTTTGGATTTTTTGCCCCTAGGATATTCAAAGGCACAAGAAATTCTCTAAGAGGAATAGGAAATTGGTACCGTGAAGAACACTACACTTACATCCAAATTTGTGGTTGTTAAGTGCCCCCTTACTTGATGTTGTAGTTGGTCCCCAACTGACTTATGATAAGGGAAATTTGTTATCAGATTGTGGGAGTTGGGATTGCATTAGTCTTATCCAACAAAATAAAAGTTCATGGCCAAGATTCACTATTAGAATAGGCCATTATTCTCTGATGAATTTTCCCTAGGTGACAAAAGAGGAGGATAGTATTAAGGAGATAAAACTCCTCACGAGGTTGTTAGAATACATGACCCACACAATGTAGTAAAATAACATTGTATATCTCTAAGTCTTTCACTCACATATGAACAAAAGTTCCTCCCTGGTGACTCATTATTCCAAGACATCCTCACTTGTGAAGAAGTGAAGTGAAGTATAGAAGAAAGAAAACAAGCTAACACGTTTCCCATCCAATATCTTAGAAAAGCAAAAAGAGAAAGAAAAAGTGAACAATGTCATTTAGAGATAGAAGTGGTATGAAAGGCCAGAGACAAAGAAGGAAAATTAAAAGTTAAGGTCTTATAAAAAAAAGGTTTGGAGCTGAAATGAATATGGAATAGGAAAGGTTGGCTCAAGCCGAATTCCTGATCGTTGAACAAATTAGTATTAATGATGAAGAACTACAAGAGTAGGAAGATGCATTGAAATAGGGTACTGATAAGGGGAAAGAGCTATAGCATCCCTTGGAATAATTCTTAAGAAAGGAATTCATGGAGGAAATCACTCCAATGATTATATTGGTTCAAAGTTCTATCATCCCACAAAATTTGATCACCTATGTCCTGCCGATTGTTAAAAAAAAAGCACTACAACCCATGTTGATCATTCAAGGCACATCAATGTTAATGTTTCTAAATGGGTCACTCCAGACATAAACACCTTTGAACTTCTTAGTGGCTTGTGAGAAATGTTGAGAGCACTTCGCTTGTTGTTTTATGATGTGCGAATAGGGTTGATTTGTTAGGTCCCTATAATACTATTGTATTCCCCTTACTGTTATTGTTAGTGTATCCCTATATTGTTATTATTATGCCCATGTATCTATTGAGAAATGGAAACAAGAAATTCCAGTTTAATTTGTCCTTGAATTAAACTGTGAATTAAAAATAGAATTCTATTCTCATAACAAATTGTAAATAGTTAATCAAGTTTAATTGTGTTAATTAGCTTAGGAATTTCGAGTTATAAGTCTTTCTGTAGTCATGTATATGTTCTCCCTAAAATTTAAGTGTCCAAGATGAATTTATTTGATTTGTAATTAGATAATTCAGTTTGACTAAGTTATAGGCAGTTAAACTAGTTCTAACTGTTTGTGGAACTAATAAAGGTCTAGCAGTGAGTTGGTGCACTGGTGCATCCTCAATGCTACTCCAGCTAACTGAAGATTACGTCATGAGAAACTCATGCATGTAAGTTCAGGGAAAGGCCCAGTTGAGATTAGAGTGTAGGGACATTGTACTATTAGTTGTAGAGTGATATGAGTTGTACAGATCATGAATGCAATCAGGGAATAGGACCTAGTTTCGATTGCATAGTTTTGAGGAAGGATTTCCCACATTAAATATGGGTTGATTATCACAGGAATTGCGTAAGGAAATAGGGGCTCAACAAGCAACAAAATTTGGCTAAATGTTGGCTAATGTAGGTTTGTGAGGCAGAGAGTTGATCATACTTGTGCGAAATTCTTCTTGCAATAACAAGCTTTGTATTATCACTCATATTTATGATTAATGCAATAGATAGTTGAGGTTTTGAGCAGTGGCTTTCCCTAGAGAAACAATTGCGTTATGTGTCTTTGATTATCTTCCTCTTGACGATTATTGTTTTCATTGGTTCTTGGTTTTCGCTGTTTAAAGAAGTAGAGTAGATTCTTGTCTTGTGTTTTAGAACATTACATGAGGTATGAATCTATAGGAAAATTTGCAGTATCCCCCATGTTGTTATTGTTGTGCCCCATAGAAGCCCACTATTTTTATTGTTTTTCCCTTACAATATTGTTTTTATGTAGTCTCTAATTCTATTGTGACCCTTTAGACTCCTATATATGCTAAGGAGGTCTTATCATTTGTAGCATCCAAGAATTTCATTTATTTAATGTAAAGGAGGTTTCCCCATTGAATGAGCTAATTTTTAAGTTGTTGATCTAGATTTTCTACTATTTTGTGAGTTGGCTGCATAACATTTTGTATCAAAGATTTGGATTCTAGGGTTTCACTTCTTCAAATAGGTCATCTTGGAATTTTTCTATAACATTTTTTTCTATCAGGCTTCAAAAGCTAAAATTGCAATCATGTGGAGTCGAAATATTGGTGAAATTTTCTTACAAATTTCATGTCTTGGTTAATGGAGATATGATTTGAGAAATTTAGGGTTTTTGTAGGCTCCATAATTCAATCGCAAACAATTTTGAAGATCGAAACAATGACATGTGATACTCCGTACAAGTTTTCTCTACTGAACGAGTTGATAATCATGTCATCATGGGAGATTGGGTAAAACTATTTCTTGAAGAATCCAATCTTGGTCTGACTTATGGGGTTGTAAAGAAGACTCAGAGGGATACCACAGAATGGAAGTTTAGGCCTTGGAGATCTGAAATTATAGAGGCACAACAGTTTCAATATGAAGCTCCAAAAAATAAGAAAAAGGTGTGTAATATTTTAAAATTTTGCATAACTTTTGTTTGAAAAATTAGTTTGAAGTGATCCAAAGGGAATAGAGAAGCATATATATCATTTTTTGATTCAAAAATGCCTTGAAACAAAAAAATGGACACACCTAGTAAGAAAACAAAGATCTCTTCTACGATGCATGAAGAAGAGGAAGAAATGTAGCATGATATATCAAAATTACGAGACCAAGTGAAACAAATTTCACTCTCACAAAGAGTAACAAAAAATGAATTGGAAGTGATTATGAATTTTAATATGGATGGTTTAAAAGGGAACATGGATTCTTTAGAATAAAAAATGGAAGGTTGGAAGGATGGTTTAAAAGCATAATTGGAAGCTTTGAAGGAAGGTTTGACAAAGTTGCTACAAGAAATGCTTCCTAAGGGTGACAAGGTATTCCATGAAACTCATGATGAGAACAAAAGAAATATTAATCATGATTTTAGAGACTCTAACTTTGGTTTGAAGACCTACCACATTTCAAAGATCAATATGAGGAAGTTTGATGGAAAGGATCCAGTAACAAGGGTATGACATATGGAGCAATATTTTGATCCACATGATGTGCAACCCTCATAAAAGGTACATATTGCATATTTATATTTAGAACCAAATCAATATTTATGGTATAGATGGAATTTTTCTCATAAACCACTTGTCACCTAGTTAATTTTTATGGAGGAAATGATAGCACATTATGAGGATACAAAGAGCAACACCTTATTTAGCCAATTGATAATCTCAAACAAAAGGGTTCAGTGGCAGAGCACATTGAAGAATTCCAAAAATTAAATGTTAGGGTAACTAATATTCTAGAGGAGAATAGGATTGATGTCTTCATGGGGAATTTAAATGATGACATCCAACATGAGGTTTTCCTTTGGGAATCTGATTCATTGGAGAAGGCATTCAGGGTGGTAAGAAAAGTTGAAAGAAAAATTATGGCAACAAGGAAGTCTACCACTTAGAAATATAAAGATGGACAGGTTGTTGATCCTAGTCTTCCACAACCTACAAGGTTTACACCACAATAATTTAAGGGGAAAAGAGCAAAAGGGAATTGTTACAATTGTGATAGAAAATACATTAAAGGTCATAAGTGTGCCGAGAAGAAATTATTCTACATAGATTGTGAAGAGGAGTAAGAAAAAAACAAGAAACATCAAAAGAGGAGGATATACACTAGAAACTAACCCCTAAGAAAGAATAAAGAATCTGACCTTATCTTGTAATGCATTGGCAGGAAATACCACTCCCCAAACTCTGAATATAGAAGGATATATCAAGAAGAAAAAGGTAATAGTTCTGCTTGATTCGGGTAGTACACATAATTTTATTCATTGTAAGATAGCCAAGGAATTGAATTTCTTCCTCTATCCAGCACTAGAGTGTCAAGTTATGGTTGCAAATGGGGGAACTATAAATTGTTATGGAAAGTGCCATAATATCAAGCTAACCATAGGGGAATATTTATTGAATATTTCAATGCTTTCCATTCCAATGGATGGTGCTGATGTTGTACTAGGAGTCCAATGGTTACAATCTTTGGGGATGATAACTTTTAATTTTCAAGATCTCTCCTTGAATTTTTTTTTGGGAAGGAAAGGAAGTTGAATTAAGGGGTGTCGAAGGGAAACCAATAAATATAATCAACTCTAATGGCATGACAAAGATTCTAAATAAAGAACAATAGAGCATAATTGCACAATTATTCTCACTATAGGTTCAAACATCAAAATAATCTATCTCTCCATATCTCCAAAAAGTTCCTGACAATCATTCCAAGGTATTTGAGACTCCCAAAGGCCTCCCACCTATTCTTGATAATGATCATTCCATTCATTTGATTCCAGGAAGTGTTCCTCCAAACATTAGAGCTTACCAATATTCCTATGCCCAAAATAATGAAATTGAACATATGGTTGCATAAATGCTAGAGGATGGTATAAGTCAACCTATTCAAAGTTCTTTCTCTGCTATAGTAGTATTGGTGCACAAGAAGGATGGATCATGGCGTATGTGTCTAGATTATAGGGATCTCGACAATTCCATTATTAAAGATAAATTTCCCATTACTATCATTGATGAATTATTAGATGAATTACATGGAGAAATTTACTTCACCAAGTTGTATCTTCGTTTAAGATATCATCAAATTAGAATGAAGATTGAAGACATTCCGAAAACAACATTTAGAACTCATGAGGGTCATTATGAATTTTTGGTCATGCCTTTTGGCCTTAACTAATGCACCTCTTCCACATTTCAAGGGTTTGATGAATTCCATTTTCAAACCCTTCCTTAGAAAATCTGTGTTAGTATTTTTTTGATGATATAATAATCTACAACAAGTCTTGGAAGGATCATGTTCAACACGTTGACATGGTGTTCAAACAATTGGAGGAGAAACAATTATAAGCAAAAACCTCCAAATGTTTTTTTAGAGTACAAGAGGTGGAATATTTGGGTCATATTGTCTCTCATGAGGGTGTTAAGGTAGACCCTAACAAAAGTAAATTCATAGAGGAATGGAAAATATACATAACCATAATGCATCTTCAAGGATTTCTCAGGTTGAAAAGGTATTATCACAATTTTGTTAAGAATTATGGGAGATTAACAACACCTCTAACAACATTACTGAAGAATGATGCATATTCTTGGACTCTAGATGCAACTAAGTCCTTTGAACATCTAAAAGAGGCAATGTGCCAAGCACCAGTATTAGCTATTGTAGACTTCACAAAAGCCTTTATTATGGAATGTTATGCCTTGGGAAATGTAATCGGTGCTATTTTAATGCAAGAAGGAAGACCCATTGCTTTTGAATGTCATCCAATGAAAGGAAAGTATTCACAAAAACCTATTTATGAGAAGGAAATGTTGGTAATAATACATGCATGGAAGCAATGACGATCTTACTTGATGGGAAGACACTTCAAGATAAAAACATATTATGATAGCCTTAAATACTTTTTGGAACAAAAATTATCTTCGTAAGAGTAGCAAAAATGTGTCACAAAGATGTTGGGTTATGACTTTGAAATCATCAACAAAAATGGGAAGAAAAACGTTGTTACAGATGCACTCCCAAGAAAGGATAAGGATGTGGAAGCATTGCTTTGTGCCATTTCTATTATCCAACCTAATTCGATAACCAAAGTAAGGGATTAATGGAAGAATGATTAAGAGGTGTGGACACTGATTCAAAAGTTGCAGCAAGATCCCAATACATATGATACATTTAGTTGGAAAAATTATTCATTATGGTACAAATATTGCTTATATCTTTGTAACAATTCCCAACTGAAGAAAAATATTCTTTTGGAATTTCACACCTCCCCTTTAGGAGGGAACTTAGGATTTTTGAAATATTACATAGGGTCAAGAAGGAATTTTTTTGGGATGGCCTTAAATCTAATATTCAGAAGTTTGTGGTAGAATGTTTGGTTTGCCAACAAAATAAAGTTGAGACAATTAAGACTTTGGGTCTGTTATAATCTTTAGCCATTCCAAGTTAGTGTTTGGAGGAGGTCTCAATGGATTTTATCATAGGTTTACCCATTTATAAAGGAAATAATGTCATCATGGTGGTAGTTGATAAACTTACCAAGTATGCACACTTTTTCACATTATCTCATCCTTTTAAAACCAATACCGTTGCTATGGAATTTATGGAAACAATTAAAAATCTATATGGAAACCCAAAGATTATTGTAAGTGATAGAGATCCCATTTTCACTAGAAATTTTTGGACGAAATTATTTTCTTGTCTTGGTACTCAATTAGATCATAGCTCATCTTATCATCCTCAATTTGACGGGAAAACTGAGATAGTGTACAAATGTCTGGAAGGACATCTTTATTGCTTTGTATCTGGTAAACAAACACAATGGGTCAAGTGGTTACCTCTAGTCGAATGGTGGTATAACACCTTCCTTCCATATTGCAACTAAAATGACCCCATTTATGACACATTATGGATATCATCTACCATCCATAACATCATATTTAAGAGAAAAGTATAAGGTTCAAGTAGTGGAATATCACATCGAGTATCAAAGACAAGTTCTCCAACTCTTAAAGGGTAACCTCACTTTGGCACATAATCGAATGAAACAATAGGAATATCAACATCGCAGTGAAAGAAGTTTTGATGTAGGTGACTGGGTATTTTTACGGCTACAACCATACAAATAAATGTCCCTCAAGCAAGCTAAGAAGGATAATAATTTTTCACCCAATTACTATGGTCCTTACTAGGTGTTGCAAAATATAGGTACTATGGCATACAAATTGGAGTTTCCTGCAATTTCCTGAGTACATCTAGTTTTCCACGTTTCATTATTAAAGAAGGTTATCAGTGACAAGTTCCCAGTTCAAATAGTGTTGCTTGAACTTGATGAAGCAGGAAAAATCATATTTGAGCCTGAAGCAGTCATAGAAACAAGAAACCAACAACTACTTAATCAATTAATTTCAGAGTATCTCATTAAGTGGAATATCTTACCAGCTGAAAATTCCCCATGGGGGGATGTGAATTTTATATAGAAGCATCCAAAACTACACAAGTGTTGAGGACACCACTTTTTTGAAGGAGAGGGGAATGTTATGTCCCTATAATACTAGTGTATTCCCCTTATTGTTATTGTTAGTGTAGCCCCCTACTATTATTGTTGAGCCCATGTATCCCCCATGTTGTTATTGTTGTGCTCCATAGAAACCCACTATTGTTTTTTTTTTTCTAAATAAGTTTAATCTATTAACATAAAAAGGGGGGTAAAATTACAATGTGACAGTAGTCAAAAGAACTACCCTGAAGAGAGGCAGAAATGTCAAGATAAGCATATGAGACTGCCTAGAGACAGGGATCTCAGTCTTGAACCAGTAATCAGGTCCCACGCAGGGGAGAAAGTTATGATCTTCATGATATTGCATGATAAACAAAAAATAAAAAATAAACCCAAAATTCCACATAGCCGTTTGAACAAAAAAACTTGCCTAGTTGTATGGGCTACATAACAGGTTGACAAGGCAATAGTGAGCATACTATTCATCTGGAGGCTCTTCAACTATACAACGCCATTCAAAATTAGGCGGATCCCTCGCATAAGTAGCTTCAGAACCAGAAGGACCAGAATCAACCGTCGCCATCACCACATCTTGAGCACTGTGCGCTTGAGCATCTGGAGCCTGCATAAACCCGTTGCCAATCCCCAGCCGGAGGTTCGAAGACAGAACAGAGACAGACCCGAGGCCCTCCGGGTGAGAGCTAGAATCCCCCATCTGAGTTGCCTCATGGAAGATCACCGAAATGTGAGCTGTTATCCTGGAGCGATTCAGGGAGTTGTCGAAGGTGAAAAAGGCGGAGCCAGATGTGGGAGATGGCATAGGGTGGTAGCTAGAAGAATGAAACCGCCCTCTCCCACTGCGGGTGTTAGGGTAGTGGTCTGCAAACAAATCACTAGAAGGGGAGGGGGAATCTGAGGAAGGGTTGGAAGGCGCGCGCCAAGGCTAGCCTCTGCGGCACCTCATTCTATGGCACAAACGAGGCATCGGGGAGAAAGCAACAGCGGCAGAGAGGCGAGGCTGAGCAGTAGCGATGATAGGGCTGGAGAAAATCCAATTAATGTTGAAACGAAGGCTAGAGACCCAAGAGAAGAACCAGAGGATTAACTGAGGCAGCTCCGCTGAAAGAACAGATCATAGCTCCAAAGTAGCCTCCCCTTTCAAGCCCCGAGAGGCAGCAGGGAAGACGGAACCAACATCAAACAGACAGAAAACAATGCTAATGCCAGATGGAAGCGTTTCCACAGCAAACTCATGGCCGAGCCTTAAATTATCTTCCCCTAGCATGCAACGAGAAGCATCCACCATAATTATAGCATTGAAGAAGGCCGAGTTCTGAGGCAAGCCGAAGCGTGCGGAGGAATTAACCAGAGCAGTGGACATGATGGGAGATTCAAAGCCACTGGGATTGAAGCATATGAGCCCTTCTCTTTTCAAATGCCGAGAACCATCTTCCATGAGTCGATTAATCGTTCTGTACTGGGTAGGCAGGTGTCGATCCACCTCGCCTCCCCCATCCCATCATAATTAAGTCCCGACTATACACCCGCATCTGGGAGAGCTGCATCCCTTTAGACCAAAATTTTGCACTCCTGTTCTTGATCATGTTTCTGAATTATGTCTAGTGACCCAGTGAGAAGAGTGTAATCAGTTTCCACCCCAAAATTGGCAAGTAGAACAGCGACCTTGTTGTGTTTCCGCTTAACATGATTGAATATGATGGCCTGATTGGTGTGAAGTAATTGTCCTATTGCATCCAATCTGGCTTCGAGTCTCCAACTATTGGCAATTTTTTGCGCATGAGCCCCATTAAGGAGTTGATTAGCCAGGTTGATGAGGATTAGGGAATCACCTTCAATCTCCAAAGGTTGGAAGCCATGTCATTGGGAAAGGAGTAATCCTTGCCAGAGACCCTCCAGTTCAGCCGAGTTGTTCGTGTCCCAACCGATGTTTTCGAAGTATATAAGGATAGGAAAACCTTCATGATCTCTTAATATGCCACCAAATCCTGCTTTACCAGGGTTTCCCTTTGAAGCTCCATCAAAGTTGAGCTTGAAAGTATGCTTTGGAGGGGGGGTCCATGAGTGCTTTCTGATGTTGTTGCCTTTTGAAGGTTTGTGATTGTGAATACCTTATGGGAGTTATATGTTCCAGTTTTCCCAAATGGCTTTCTCATGTGCAAGAATGGGAAAATCGTCTGGATGCCAAGTTTGAAGCACCAAGGTCTCTTTAAGATTGAGGCAAAAGTTTCCCCAAATGATTTCTAATGGAGTGCTTTGATCTTTGAATATGCACTTGTTCCTTTCTTTCCAGATTGACCAGAGGAGTAGGTTGGGAATAATTCTCCATAATTGGTTGGGAAGTTCACTTTTGTAAGGGTGTTGGTGCCAATGGCAAATGGAGTTGATGATATCTTCAGACACTCTGCATCTTTTTTGACAACGGAAGCTAGCCTTCTCCCACAGTTGGTTGGCTAGAGTGCAAGAGTCCAAGAGATGCTGGAGAATTTCCTCTGAGAGTTGCAATTGGGACATATGGAGGGCCCATGAAAGTTTTTTCTCCTAAAATTGTCCCAAGTGAGGATTTTACAGTGCCCCACAAGCCAGAGGAAGAGTGAGACTTTGGGTCAAGTACCTGGTGACTGGATTCTGCCCTAGATGGGATCCAGGGGCATTGGATATGTGCTTATAATTTAATAATCCTCTTTGGTTGTGAAGGAGCCTCTAGGGGTATAACCCCATCTTAAAATATCCTTGCCTTCAGAGTATCTAATGCATCGGTTTTGGAGCTCCCTCTCCATGTCCTCCTTAGGCTGGTTATCTGCATTCCTGATCAACCTGTCGATTTGCTTCCATTGCCTGTACCCGTGTTTTGTCTCCGAAGTCCACTGTTGCTTGACGAATTCTTTTTGTTGATCCTCCTAATCATGGCATGGAGGCGATATAAAGATGTCGTTGAGCTTTAGTAGTTGGTTCCAGGCATCCGTCCAAAACCGAGCAGTGCTGCCATTTCTTATTTCCCAAAAATTGTGTTGTTGGATCAACAAGAAGTGTTGTCTAGCAGTATTCCATATTAGTGATCATTTTTCAGTAGGAGTGAATCTAATAAGCTCCTCCGTTGGTCTGTGATTGGCATATTTGGCTATCTAGATGGCTGCCCATGGCTTATTGGGAGCAGAGAGCCATTGCCACCATATTTTTGCACCCATGATTACATTGCTGTAGTTAGGATCTTGTAGCCCTATACCCCCTTTTTCTTTAGGCTTGCATGATGTTGTCCATTTTACCAAGGCCCATTTGCGATTTGTGCCTATTTCACCCCAAAGAAAGTTGCACTGTAGAGATTTTATTCTTTTAAGGACCCATTTAGGCGCTGCAAGGATTGAGAAAAAGGTAGAGTGGCATTTCCTGTAGCACAACTTTGATTAGCACTAATTTGCTAACTATATTTAGAGTTCTGTGAGTCCATAAAGTGAGACGAGATTCAAGTTTCTCAAGGAGAAAATGCCAAGAGGTGTGCTTGATGGCAGAGTCAATAAGGGGGGCTCCAAGGTATTTGGAAGGTAAGGAGGCTATGGAGAAGCCCAGAATGTGGGCAATAGCATGTTGAGTAACAAGGGGGGTATGGAAAAAGAAGATCTGCGATTTAGCTGTGTTTATGCTTTTTCTTGAAGCATCAGAGAAGTCATTCAAAAAGGATTTAAATAGAGAGGCTTCCTGAATCGAAGGGTACCCAAACAACATGTTATCATCAACAAACTGTTGATGAGTGATGGCTGGAGAATTGTGAATGGATAAACCTTTGAGATGCTGGGAGAGGAGGGCATTTTTGATATGGCGACCCAAACCTTCTGCCATTAGAACAAAAAGGAATGGGGAGAGGGGATATCATTGTCTAATACCTCCAGAGGGATTGAAAGGACTAGATGGCATGCCGTTTATGAGGATAGAGAAGAATGTTGAGGAGATTAAGCTCATAATCCATCGAACCCACATTGGGGAAAACCAAAGGCTGTTAACATTTTTTGAATATAGGTCCAACTCAACTTATCAAAAGCTGTAGAGATGTCAATATTGAGAATCATACCTGCCTGTTTGGAGTGTTTGAGGGAGTGTATGATTTCATGAGTGAGGATAATACCGTCCAATATTTGTCTTCCTTTTACGTAACCAGATTGTTCAAGTGATATGAGCAAGGGTAGAAGCGACTTCAACTTGTTGGTAAGAATTTAGATATCACTTTGTAAATAACATTGCATAAAGCGATTGGGCGAAATTTGTCCAGAGTACTGGTGTTCTCTTCTTTTGGGATGAGGGCAATGAAAGTCAAGTTTAGAGAGGGCAGAAACCAATGAAGAGTGCTTGATTCCTCCACCACTAGCCATACCTCCTCTTTTATAAGATCCCAGAAAGAGTGGAAGAAAGTAGTAGTGAAACCATTCGGACCAGGGGCTTTGCCCTCCTTGAGCTGGTTCATAGCCAGATCCACCTCCTGAGGCATAACTGGTCGAAGAAGGAGTTGGTTGTGTTCTTATGTGATAATTTTTGGCACATTTTGAGTGATTTTTCTATAGCAGGCCGTTTATCTATTTGGGGTTCTTGATGAACCTTTTGGAAGGGACTAATAAACTCCTGTTCGATCTCTGCATGGTTTTCCACTCTTACCCCTCCTTGATTTTGTATGAAAGAGATGGTATTGTGCATTCTTCTCTGTATTATAGTTCTGTGGAAGAATTTAGTGTTCCTTTCTCCTTCTTTAAGCCATCTAATCCTAGATTTCTGCTTCCAGAGAATTTCTTCCTGCTTTCTTCTCTCCTCCAATTGATTGTGAATGTTCTTTTCTTGTTCCAAAGTCCCTTCCTTGTATCCCTCTGTGATTATCTGTTGCTGTAGCTCTCTCATTTCTTTGTTTAGATCTTGTTGAGCCTGGAAGATGTTACCAAAAGTCTCTTGATTCCAACGCTTGATTTGAGATTTGAAGAATTTGAGTTTCTATTGAAACTGAAACATTTTTTATCCCTCTGGCACAGGGAAGTTTTTCTAGGTGGATCTGATGAGATTGTTGAAGGCGGGATGGGCGAGCCAAAAAGATTTGAAGCATAATGGACGCCTGGTAGGGTTTCCTGGTCTTTGCCATTGGAGTGAGATAGATCAACGATCAGAGCCTGAATATGGAAGAATTGATGTTGCGATGTCACCTCCAAGATGCAATGCATTATCAGAAATGAGGAATCTATCTAGTTTAGAAGCTATTTCTTTCCGCCCAACCCTGTGATTACTCCAAGTGTGCATGTCATTGCAGAATTGCAAATCAATTAGTAGATTGTTTTGGATAAATTCTTTGAAGTGACCATTTTCTTGTTCTAGCTTGGCTCTGCCTCCTTGCTTTTCCTCTAGCTTGGTGATCATATTGAAGTCTCCTCCAATGACCCAAAGAGGATGGACTCTGTTGAAGTTAAGCACTTCTATTGTGTCTAGTAAAGAAATTTTGTTGCCTGCTTCCTGTGGGAAGTAATCATTGGTGAGATGGTCATGAATGTTGGTGCCAATTATATGAAAAGTAGCCTGTATAATGTGATGGGAGGCATGAATGTCTGAAAGCATTATATCTTGCATGTTCTAGGAAATTACCAATCCCTTGGAGGCACCCGAAGCATCCACTGCAACTGAGTGACAACCTGGCCATGCTCTAGAGAGGATGTTTCCAAGAGTGTTACTATTACATTTCATTTATTGCAGAAAGAAAATCTGGGGCTGCTCCTGCTTTATCATATTTTTTATCATTCTGAGTTTCCTGGGGCTATTGAGTCCTCTTAGATTCCATGAAGTGAGCTTCATGATTCACTATTAGCGATGGGCTTGTAATACTTGGTCAACTTAGCATATTTGCATGAGTCTACTAGGATTTTCCCTATTGCAATAGTTCTTTGGAGATCTGTCTGTCTTCCGCGTTTTTTGGAATCTTTAGGAAGGAAGCCACCATCCCATTGATTGCTCGGTTGAATACCCAGTTTTTGTTGTTGGTAAGCCCTAGAGATGATGACTTCCAGTGTACTGAGCTGATGCTCTAGAATCTTGTCATAGTCCTTTTTCCGGTTCTTCGTCCATTTGTTGCATCTGACTGCTTTCAGCTAAAGTGATTGCCAAGTGCAAGTTTTGGTTGGGGAAACCATCAACATCCATTTCATTAGATTTCCAATTAGGGTCCTTTCGAGTCGCCTAAGGAATCCCAATGATGTCATTAAGGGGTAGGGGATTGGGAGAGGAACCAGATAGAGGGGGGGGAGAGGACAAGATGATCAGCGGTGGGATTGGCAGCGAGTTCTGAGGTGGTTCTTCTAAAGTTTTAGCAAGAACCTCAAAGTTGTTGCTTGTGGAGGGAATGGAGGCAGCGTCCTGCTGGGGTTTTTTCCCTGAGGAAGGTTTTTTGTGCGATCTTTTGTGGTTTGTGACTTTGGTAAAGCCATCTTGGGCTTGCTTGTCTGAGGGATCAAAGGTTTGGGGTTTAGCATTTACAGGACAATCCTGAAAAAGATGTCCATGGGCATGACACTTACGACAACGAAAGGGTACATGCTCATAATACAAGGGTTGAATCCATTCATAGTCATCATGGAAGAGACTTACTGAGTCTGGAAGGGATTTGTCTAGGCACATGAAGACACATATACGGGCATAGGAGGTGTATCTGCACAACTTCATTTCTTCAGCAGTTTTTATAAATTCCCCCAGCCCTTTGCCAATGTCTTTGAGCGATTCTTCATCCCAGTATTCCGATGGGAGTGAGTACATCCTGACCCAGACTGGTGCCCAGCTGAAATCCTCGTTGTCCGGGTTAAATCTCTCTACCCATTCCCTTAAATACAAACCAGTGAAATTGAAGAAATAGGGACCTTCATCCATAACCCTATTCTGATCTTCAATGCAAATGAAAATCACAGTGAAGAACCCCTTTGGTCCTAGCTGTAGGGTGACATGTCCCTTGGCTTTCCATTTGGCAGAGATCCATCCTTGGAAAGCTTTTTCAGTCGGCCAGAATCCAATAAATTTTCCAATGAGCGCATGGTCCTTCATATACTAGGCCTTTCAGCTGCTATGGGTTTGCATTTCCTTGATGTAACCTTGGGCGTTTCTTGTTGCCCTGTCTTTCCTTCTGTTTCTTCACTACGCCTGTCTGATTGATCAGTAAAAACATTTGTCGTTTCCTGCATTGGGGGATCTCTTTTATCCGTATCTTCTTGTTCTGGCCCGGAGGGCTTGGTCGGTTTCTTCGCTGGAGGATCTCTGTCAGTTGGTGGGGAAGGCTTTGAAGCCCCCCCCCTGGGGGTAAGCCATTGCTGCACAGACTATGCTAGCAGTCTGCTATCACGATGAGGTAGGCGGATGGAAGATGGAGGCAGAGAGGAACCAGTTTGCACCATTGCAGGGGCGTTCAGAAAGCCCTAGGTTGCAGAGCGCAAGTCATGCTTCTGCAATATTAGTGTAGTATGCCAAAGGGAAATATTGAGAAACCCACTATTGTTATTCTTGTGCCATTACATTATTATTTTTATGTAGGTTCTGATTATATTGTGACCTCTTCGACTCCTATATATACGACAAAGATCTTATCATTTGTAGCATCCAAGAATTGTTCATTTATTTAATGTAAGGAGGTTTCCCCCTTAAAGAGGCTAATTTTTAAGTCGTTGATCTATCTTTTGTTCTATTTTGTGAGCTACTTGCATAACATGATTTCATGCCAATATTGGTGAAACCTTAACCTATCACCTCTGTTGAAAGAAACGTGACCCACAAGGAAAAATCTTGGAGCACATGATTTTGTTTATGTCAAAGTTAAAATATTCGAGGAATAGTCCTGGAGCTTTTAACTTTCATGGCAGGAAATGAAACAAATCTATTAAAACAACTAACTACCTATTAACCTCCCAAACCCTAAACATTATATGGGAAAATGTGCTATAGTATTTCCTTATTCAAGAAAAATTAGAATGAACCCCCTCCTCTTAGCGTTGAAATATTCAAAGCTTGAATAAATAAGTTTAATAGGAGAGAGTTCAATTTAAGTATTAATTTTTCTTACAAGTTTAATTGTTGTTTTTTATTTCATATTTTTTAAGTAACAATCTTAAACAATTATACAAATTATATAGTTAAACCTCATTGAATAAGATTATTTAAAACAACAATTAAGAGAAGGAAATTTTGCACCTTGTTAACAATGCTGAATGTTGCCAACATACACTGGGTTTTGGGTATCTTTAGTGTTCAAAATTAATTCCATAATAGCCATTTTTTTGTCGACATTTCAAGTCTATAACAAGACTCATTATCAAGACAAATTCCTACAAAGAAGAGCAAGAGCGATGGAAATTCTCTGTAGGAATTTGAGTGAGAATTCCATATTAATTTCCATCATTCTCACTCTTCTCTGAAGTAATTTGTCTTGATGATGTGTCCTACAATAGACTCAAAATGTGGACACAAAAATGGCTACTGTGGAATTACTTCTCAACACTAAAGATACTCAAGATACCCACCATAGAAATATTCAAACAATTATACAGTGGGTCTACCCGATGTGAAGTCCCAATTAGAACTCACATCATTTGGTGTAGTGACCCCATCCAAGGATAAGGTTCGAACATCGTTGCAAGTGATTTAAAGGAATTCCTTGGCTATAAAAAATACACAAGAGATCATGCACATAACTTTATGGTAGCAAGTATGTAAGCTTTGTGAGGCATCAAGTGTAAGGTGTAAAAGGAGCTTCCATGCAAGAAGGATAAGAGATGAGCCTCTAATAGAAAATTATTAGTACTATCCTAGAAGAGACACACAAGAGAAATTGAAAAGATTTATTGGTTGAGCTAGAAATTAGTTCACAATATAAAAACAAACATATAAACACATAACGACACCCATTCAAAAATATTCATAGCTAAAGAAATGAAATAGTTCATTATATTTAGTATGAGTAACACAACATATACCGTAAACATCTAAAGAATAGTCTTATAATATTTACGATACATGCATGAAAAAGTGTTGGCTCCAAGAGATTCTAATAATTGATAAAAGATCTAATTATGCTGTTACATTGATGAAACACTAGCTCCAATAGTGGAACATGAAGCTACAAGTTGCTTCTCCAAAAGAATGATCTTATCCCTTCTGTAAAACTAGAGAAGCTAAGGCCCAATCTATAAAAGTCCAAGCCCTTTATTTGAGTTATGAGGGGTTATTTAGAACAAATTCTAATGACCTTTGAGCTTCCTCATGACTCTTTGAATTCGACAACCTATGGAATTCCACGTCACTCTTCACATTCCACATGTGTCTCTTGAAATTATTTTACATTTGGACTTATTATTCATTAAAGACAAATTACATAAAAGTGGTGGCTATATAGGGAAAAACTATAATAAGGAAAAACATTCCTCATATAGGAGAAAGAGACAGATCAATAGATTGAACATGGAGTTCATTTGTGATGTAGGAGTGCAATGCTCTGAAATTTGCTGTGATAACTTTAACTATGATTGGCAGTTTGCAACATATCATATCTTCAACTCCAAAGCATCTAATAATATGTATTTGGAGCTTGAATGTATGTTATTCCACAACCAGGATAATTTCATGTGGACTTTAGCTGGCCCAATTACAAACTGTAGAATAGTGTTATTGGTTACCTCCAAGCCTTCTTGACCTATTCCTTTCTTTATTTTCTCAATAAACTCCTTTGTCTCCCACATGATGAAATCCTTGCATCTTATTTCTCCAAGTGAACCCATAGAAGGCATTTTATGTTTATGTGTCAGGGACTCTAAACCACTATATAGTCAAACATAATCAACTATGTTGTTGACTGCTTTTTCACTAAGGTGGGTGTAGTTTTGAGTATGAACTTTTAACTGTGTTATATCCACCTCGATAGCCAATGTGTCTCTCTTGACCAAATTTTCAGGAACATTTAATAACATTGAAAATGAAAAAAATAATAAATTAATAAATAAATACTACATTTTTTTAATTTATTTTATTACATATAACATTGAAAATGAAATAAATAATAAATTAACAAATAAATTAATATTATATCCCACTAACTAATTCCTAATTCTTAACAACCTTTTCCTAACGACTAGTTCATAATGACTAATTCCAGGCAAGGATGCTTCTATGCTATTTAAACATTTGTGAAGATTGATTTTTTCACCTTTGTCCTTAGGATGAACCACATTAGTTGGTTCGAAACATTGACTAAATCTCAATAATGTGATTAATTCGAAAGACAATCTCATTAACATTAGGATACTTGACATGCCAATCCTGCATCAAAACTACAACTCTGCTTGTAACCTTCATAAGCTTTAGGATCTCTTGAGATTTCTTCTAAATTTGTACCAAGGGTGCCACCATGTTAATTTCACCTTTGCACATGGGATAGACCTTGAATTTTCTACTTCTTTCTACCACTAGATTATGTTTTAGCCTCTTTCTTGGTGCTATATTGTCCACTTGGGTAGTGAATTCCCATTGAAACTCCTCCATCTGTATATATTGTGCCTGTGAAGCCTGGGAGGGCCCTACCTCATCTACTAGTCGATTCTTCCTTATTGCATTGAACAAATTATTGATCTTTTCATATTTTGCAATAGTCATTGGTGCATATGACCAGGTATATTTTTTTGTAGTACAATGTTGCCTACAAACATTTCTAGAATCTTATCTATGAAAACCCATTATTCCAAAGTCAAGACGCCTAAGTTCTTCAATAGCAACATCGACTGCCTTAAGGCTCTTAAGTTCTTAAAGTCCAATCCATAAAGTAAAAGCAAGTGAAGCAAACTTCTTCTTCCTATGGACTTTATAGACAAGACATTGTTCAACTAATAGGCTACCTCCTACAAGACCACCTTATTGGTCACATACCTTGCATAAGGTTAGGATTTATCTGCCACCCAAAACCTTTGATGTATGTGACATGCATTGAAGCAAACCAATCAAAAATCTCATAGAGTGACTCCTTTTCTAGATCTTTCATGCAAGGAGGTTCAATCTTAAATATCATCTAATTAAAACCTACAAATAAATGCTCAATCAACTATGTATATACTCCTTGAAAAAAACTTCTAATAACATTCTGAAGTGGAAGTAGATAGGTAACTTCGCCTATAAACTCATAACAGGTGGAGATCCCATCCAACAAACAAGCAAACATGTAGAACTATGGTGCTTGTTTGGCTTGTAATGTTGTCTTGGCATGTTGTATGGAAGCTGGAGTTCGTGGCAAAGGATATCATCCCAGTTGAAACATTTACCTCTTTAGACAACCAGGTTGAGAAGTAAATCCAATTGTCCTCAAATTATTTTGCATTCTTCTATCCATGTAGTATACAACACATCGCAATGAGATAATGGTAAACCTTTCTCAAATATTTGGTCTGGTAAACTACACTTGGTCTCTAGTAGATTTGTAGGATCTTGGCACAAGGATTTGATAACTTCCTTGGTATTGATAATTTCCCAAGTTGCATAAAACTCTATGTTTGCATACTACTCGGGAGTACCATCTTGTAGTAAGAATGTATGTCATGCAGATGGTAAGTGGCAATATCATTCCTGCTTTCACTTGTAAGGACCAAATTTTTGTTATCCATGTGTGACAAGGTCCATTCGATAGCTTCTGCACAAGGCATCACTTGGAATCTACATGTGACTCTATGTATCCTAGACCTGTTCATATTTATGCACACTTCCCTGTCTTCCAAGTCTTCTAGGAATTGGTTTTGCATGAAAGCATTTTTGATGTCCTTCCATGAGACCTACAAGGAATTATCAGTGAAGCATGGTGTGTCTGAAAGAATAGGGATAATGGGCTTAGTAATTTCCACTGCCTCCTTAGTACTAGCTCTAAAGCTTCCTTTGGAGTAGCTTGACGGGTGGTAGGAGGCATTGTCTCAGAAGATGATGAGAGACAAATGTGTTTTGTATCTGTAACACCTGCAAGTGAAAATTCACTCATGGTGAACAATGGCGAGTTTCAAGAAATACCCTAATTATCACATGCAAATAATTCAAAAGAAAATGATTAGGGAAGAACTAGGAAATATGGAAGTACAATCCTATCAAAAGAGAAACAAGGTGGCTTGAATAACCCTTAGGAGTGTGCACTGCACAAAGTCAAAGAAGGGGGCACATGTCAGGAAAACAGTGAGTAGAAAAGGCCTGGCAGAGGCTAAGGAATGTGCTATGAGCTCATGTGAGGGAGAGAGAGACTGCTTGGGTGTAGGTCATAGTCATAGTGAACAAAAAGGGGCACATTTTTTCTAGTGATAGCATAGGGCACAGTTACAGTGGACAAGGATGCCCAACTATTGCTTGAAAGTGCATTGTGTGCTCTTAGAAGAGAGCCTTTCTATTGGGCGTAGTTTTGGAGGATAGAGGGTCTCTATTTTTTGGAAGTGTGCTCTGGACACAATCAAGCTCAAAAATTTTAAGTGAAGGCCAATATCAAGTCAAGAACATACTAATAGTGGAAGAGAAGCGTTGCATGCATTTATAAGTCTTGTCACAATCAAGACTGGAAGGTGAAAGGTCATGGAATGTGAAGAGTTTCTAGAAATTCCACTTGTGACCATAAGACGACACTTGTAAGAGGAAGTATGGATGAAAATGACACTTGATATGCAAGAATAGATTGAAATGCCTCTAAGGAAAACAAAAGAACCACTAAAAAAGACAAAAGAAAATAAAACGACACTTTGCAAAACTTATCGAGAATCCACGCACATATGACCAAGATTGAAGAAAAACTTCTTGTGGTGAGAAAATGTGCTCGACCTAAAGTGAACAGTGATTTTGAGAATGAATGATAAACTAGGTAATTTATAAAATAATCCACATGCAAATAAAGTTAATGCATGATCACCACTTTTCAATTAATGAGTGAGTTAGTTACAATAAGTGGAGAGGGCCCCTATTTTCTAGGAATGCGCTCATCATGTAAAGAAATAAGGGTGCATGAATGAGAAACAAGAGGGTACACTTTATAAATTCAAGGAGTGTGTTGTTGTTGAGGAAAAGGAGGGCATAGTCACTATTAACAAGGAGTTCTCTCCCCCTTGGGGCAATAAGTGTGCTTGACTTGGAGACTAAAGTGTGCTCCACTGAGAGATAGAAGTGTGATCAGGCTCAAGAGGGCGTAGTTTCCTCCAAAAGTGCCTATATGATCACTAAGTTTAGAAAGTGCACTTTCTCTAGGATAAAATGTTGTGATTTCTTGATTTTGTGTGATATACATGTTAAGCGAAGAAATCTAACACTAGGTCAAATAAAAGATAGTGCCTTTGCTATCTTTAGAAAGACGACACAAGCAATTCCAAAGATAAGAAGACGACACTTAGGAAACTTTGACCTAGGAGGAAAATAAACACTTAGGAATAATGAAAGGATGGTCGACACTTAAGAAAACATGAACAAATAATAAGGCGACAAAAGATAGCTTGAAACAATAATTCATGTAGGTTCCAAAATTGACTTGCAAAAAATTTGGAGGGTCGTTGTTGCAACAACAACACTTAGTGACACAATGGAAGAACTCCAAATTCTTTGTTTAGGTCTTACCTTTACGCACTCAGTCTCATTCCTTCAAGAACTATTGATTCACTTTGTGGTTTGCCTTGACTTCTCCATTCAACCCAATTATAGATGTAGTTTCCTTTGTTCCCTTTACTCGGTCAAACACATTTCAAGACTTTCCAAATAATAATTGTTTTGATCTAGGAGAGGGTAATATAGTATTTAAAAGTTAAATATAATCAAATTCTTAGTTTTCATCTCCTGTGTTTCTTTGCTTCCAACATGCTTGTTCAGTACCTTGGCAGAGTCACTATAGGAACAAAAGCATCACTTCTCTACTAGCGATCCTATTCAATACCCTGGGGAAGTTACTTGCTTCAAATATCGACATAGGAATCCTTTCTCTATATTCACCCTTTATTGTGTTTGTAAGTTTCAAATGTGCTTAGGCACTTATTATTTTGTTAGGGTGGAAGAGGGATCCTATCTTATGAAGAACATGAGAGGTTGTTCCTTCAAATATGGTTATATATTCCTTTGAAATTGATTCGATCGCTATAAGTGATCCCCTTTCCTTTCTCTACTTGATCAGACTGGAAAGAAAAACACCATTCAATTAAAAAATCGAGTCTAGGAATAAAGATCCTAAATAGTTGTGGGCATCGTCATTTTGTTTATGGTTTTCCAGTCAAATGGATTGTATTTTCTATCAAGACATCATTGAATATTGAAATATGTAAAGGCCTAAGAAAAGAAGGAAAGTAACAGGCTAGCTAAGGGTTGCATGCCACTACAATTTTCCTTTCTAAAAGTTTAGCCACATCATCTCGAAGCTCAAAAAAACAACTTCCATGCACAGTCTTCTTGAAAATAAAACATGAACTTAAAAGACAAAACAAGGAAAACATGTCAAATGAAAACAACAAGAAAACAATGTGATGAAAATAGAAGAAAATACTGCGATGCAACTAACTAAATGCAACCTAACCTAAGCTAAAGGCTAGAAGATCAAGACTAATTAAATGGAGTTTCCAATGCATCCATAGAAGTTGATCCTAACCACTAAGTCAAAAGATACCATCAAATGAAAGCAATAAAACATAATGTGCAGTAAGAAATATAGGCAACCAAGACATCTACACACAAGCACAAAGGTATGAAGTGCAAATAAAGAAATGTATATTAAATGATTGCTCTATTTGATGATGGTCCAACAGATGAAGAGAAGAGACACCACAACAACACCTCTTTGACTCGTATCCATACAAATTTTGGTTGAACATATGAAAGTACTTGTTACAAGCCATTGAAGTCATCAGGTATGACTGTTCTAATCAATTTGCAATAGGGTTGTAAAAACAACCAACTTGAAAAAATTTCAAAGAAAAAATCACTGTAGACATATCCACATCATGTGCAAGATCAAGGCCACACTGTGAATCACATATGAATTAAAAATTATCAGTGTTAGTGTGTGGATCAGACTTGATGATGGATGAGGGGAAAGGGGTGTCAAATCAGAAGGTTTGATCATCATTTTGTGCACTCTTTGCTTCCAAGTTCAAGATAGAAGATTCAAATAAATAAGGGTATGTAAGTTGGAGTTTATATATGCATATGATCATATATTCTATCTTGAGGGATAAATAATTCAAAATGAAGGTACTGAACATCTCACAAGAATGAATCCACATCCTTGAAAAAATATTAAGAATGGAATTTTGTGAGAAAACCTTGATTTGACCAAATTCACAATTTTCATTGGGGTAGCGAGGACTTGACATAACCATAAATTTAGATTGAAGTACCCCACTTCCCGACAAGGCTCAGAAATTTGAAAAGACGGAAACTCAAACTTTGAACACATAGACAATTCTATATCCAAACAACTTCCATTATTTGAATTAACAAAAGGGACAAACTCAGAGTTGTTTGAATCAAAATATTCATGGAATGGTTGATTTTTATCAAGTAGATTGATAAGGTTTTGAAAAAAATCATCAATAACTAACATACCACCTTCTTGAAAACCTTCGTCTCATTATGTTAGACTAACTGATTCACCACCAATATTTTGACATAAAGTATGACAAGTGGAGGTAGATACACCCGAAAGAAAATCCTCAATGATCATATCTAACTCCAATTGAAATTTATGAAAATATAAGTCCTCCTATGAAAACAAATATTCTTCCATAAAACGTGAACAAGCATTATCACATAATTTCATGGGAACAAGATGATCAAGATAGCGTTTTACCAAGTATTCAACATGATTAAAAGATTCAGATTCGACGGGTTGATCATCAAGATTAAGATATGAATGATTAATAAAACAAGAGGATTCATCATCTTGAGAAATATAAGAGAGGAAAATAAATTCCTCATCAATGGATTCATCAGCATTAGGAATAGTTGTTGGATTTCATTTCCAGGTTTCCCTATTTGAATATGAACAACACAAGGTACATGAAAAGGAGGAGGACACAGAATAAAATGAGATATAGATTCCTCCTCTGAAGGTTTGGGTTCGTCTTGGAAAGGAAAATCTGATGGATCTAATAGAAAATACTTCCTTGACATCCTAACCAAGAATCAAAATTTATTGTCCAAATATTCCCAATCCACATCTTCATCAGGAAACTTATAACAAATGTGAATAAATTGATCGACGAACTATTCTAAATATTCATTTGATTCCATTCTAAGTTGATCAGTTCTATTAAACACATATTGATAATCATACTTGTCAAAGACACATCGAAGTGCATTAACCAGTTGTTTGAAAGAATGGATAGAAGCAACAAGTAAAGAGTAACACCATTTCTTAGCATGACCTTCTAATGTGAGGGTAAACAAATGAGAAAGAATATATTCAAAATAAACTTCACTTAAAAAATAGAATTGAACAAATTTAACCACATAATCAAGGGTGGTTGTTGGACCCTTTCCATTAAACATTACATGTGACAAGTTATGTAAAAATTATATGGGGATTGAAGTATCCAAAGCTTTTGAAATACACCTTGGGATTATGATTTGGGATGAAGCCATTTAATATAAGAGAGACAAACAAACTTTAAGGCTCAACTTGTTATCTGGACCTCCTTCTAGTGCTAGGATGTTGACAATGTTGGCTGTCAGCAGCATACAAGGGGTCTCCCTAATGTGAAGTCCCAGTTAGACCTCACACCTTTTAGTGTAGGAGTCCCATCTAGATATAAGGTTCAGACAACATTGCCAGTGAGTTTAAAGGAATTCCTTGGCCACAAAAAATACACAAGAAATCATGCACATAACTTTGGGGTAGAAAGTATGTAATATTTGTGAGGCATCAAGTATAAGGTGCAAAAGGAGCTTCCATGTGAGAGGGATAAGAGACGGGACTCTAATAGAAAATTATTAGTACTATCCTAAGGGAGACATGCAAGAGAAATTGAAAATATGCGTTGTTTAACCTCCAAATTAGTTCACAAGATAACAATGATCATATAAACACATAACAACACCCATTCAACCAGATTCATAGCTGAAGTAATGAAATAGTTCATTATCTCTAGTATGCATAACACAACATATACCACAAACATCTAAAGGATAGTCTTACAATATTTACGATACATGCATGAAAGAGTGTTGGCTCTAAGAGCTTCTCATAATTAATGAAAGCTCCAAGTACACTATTACATTGATGAAACACTAGCTCCAATAGTGGAACATGAAGTTGCAACTCGCTTCTCCAAAAGAATGATCTTCTCCCTTATGCACAACTAGAGAAACCAAGGCCAAATATCTAAAAGTCCAAGCCCTTTGTTTGAGTTATAAGAGCTTATTTATAACAAATGCTAATGACCTTTGAGCTTCCTTGTGACTCTTTGACTTCTACAACCTATGGAATTCTATGTGACTCTTGGACTTATTATTCATATAAGACAAATTACATAAAAATGGTGGCTATATAAGACAAAAATATAATAAGACAAAACATTCCTCATATAGGAGAAAGAGACAAATAAGTAGCTTGAACATGGTGTTCATTTGTGATGTAGGAGTGCCATGCTATGAAATTTGTTGTGATAACTTTAACTTTGATTAGCAGCTATGCAACATATCGTATATTCACCTCCAAATAATATGATAATATGGATTTTTAGCTTGATTATATGCTATTCCACATCTAGGATAATTTCTTGTGGAATTTAGTTGGCCCAATCGCATACTGTAGAATAGAATTCTTGGTGACATCCAAGTCTTATTGACCCATTGCTTGCTTGATTTACTTAATAAACTCCTTTATCTCCAACATGATGACAGGCTTTCCTCTTATTATCCAAGTGAACCAAAAAAATGCAGTTTATGTTTATCTTCCAGACTTTAAACCACTATGCATTCGGACATAATTAGTTATGGTTTTGGTCGCTTGTTCACTAAGGTGGATGTAGTTTTGAGTATGAAGTATTAAGTGTGCTCTATCCACATCTGCAACCAATGCTTCTTTCTTAACAAAATGTTTAGGAAAATTATGATACTTGACACCCCAATCCTACACCAAATCTATAGTTATTCTTGTGACCTTTAGAAGCTTCACGATATCTTGAGATTTCTTTTGAATTTGGACTATGGGTGCCACCACCTCATGCAAGAGAAACATCTCATTGTATAGCTACTTCATGGTGTCTTCCATCAGCTTCAATTCTTCAATTATGGTTAACTAGAGTGATTTCATGCTGATACTAGTATAAGACAATTGTTGATTCTCTATGACAAGGTGATCAACCTGTTGTTTTGCGGAAACTAGCTCTTTCTGCAATCATGCATTCTCAATCATAAGATACATTGTATTATATTGAAATATTTTTGAAAAATCCACATTCGATGCCATGACTACTCAGGGATTTCCCTTGGTATCATATTTTATCACTTGTTTTGTGGTTATGGAGGCTAGATGATCAGGGTCATTGAGAAAGTACCTTCATCTTTCTTATACAATTCCCTCCTTTAGATTATCGAAGGTAAAGCTGGATACATCCATAACCCTATCATCGATTGGATGAACAATTTCCATTTCACTAAATGGGAAATGACCATAGGCAAGAGGAGGTTCTGGATGAGTGTGGGGATCATCTGCAATTGGTTTAATGGCATCCTCCTCCTCTAACTCTACTTTCATTTCACGGGCCATCTATGCATCCTTCATTAACTGTGTGGCTTCTTCCTCTTGTTTTTTCTTCATTTCTTCTTCCTATGACTGCTTCTGTTGGTCCTCTTCCTCTATTATTTTCCTTTACTCTTTCGCCTTTTTTTGTTTCCTAAGAAAGTCATATTTCTTCCTCTTTCCTTCTTCTTCTTTCTGTAAGTGTTGCTAATCTATTTTGAATTCTTCTAACTACTTCTCTACTTCTAACCTTCTCTTCTTCTCATCCTTTTATTTCCTCTATTTCTTTGCCTCAATTACACCTTTGCACATGGGATCAACCCTGAATTTTCTAATACTTTTTTCCATTGGATCATGTTTTAACCTCTTTTGAGGTGCTATAGTGTGCATTAGGCAGTGAATTCCCGTTGAAACTCCTCCATCTATACATCTGGTACTTGTGATACCTAGGACGACTCTGCCTAATCTCCTGGTTTATTCTTCCTTTCTGCATTGTACCAATTCTTGATCTTTTCATCTTATGGAGTATCCATTGGTACATGCATTTAAGTACATTGTATCTTGGTAAAATGTTACCTACAAACATTTCTAAAATCATATCTATTAAAACCCATTGTTTCAAAGTGAATACGCTTGAGTTCTTCAATTTCAACATTGGCCATCTTAAGGATTTTATGGTCATAAACTACAATCTGTAAAGGAAAGGTAGGCTAAGAGGACTTCTTCTTCCTATGGAGTTATGCAAAAAAATCCATTGTTCAACTCAAAGGCTATCTCTTGCAAGACAACCTTATTAGTCATAAACCTGAACATAAGGTGAGGCATTGTTTGACACCCAAAACATTTGATGTATGTGTCTTTCAGTGAAGCAAACCAATCAACAATATCATTGTGTGCCTCCTTCACCTAATCTATCATGCAAGGAGGTCCAGTCTCGAAGATTATCTTATCAAAAACTACAAATAAATTCTCATACAATTATTTGTATACTCCTCAAAAACTAACTTCTGATAACAGTCTACAGTGAAACTAGACATGTAACTTCTCCTTAGGGATCCATCTCCATTTCATCCCTCTAAACTCTTAACGTGCATAGTTCCCATCCAACAGATAAGAGGACATGTAGAAATTTGATGTTTTTTTGGCTTGTAATGCTATCTTGGTTTGTTTTATATGAAGTTGCAGTTCGTGGGAGAGGATACCAACCCATTTGAAAACTTTTCCTCTTGAGACAACTAGGTTGAGCAAGTAAATCCAATTCTCCTCAAAGTATTCTGCATCCTTCTCTCCATGTATTCTACAACACATCACCATGAGACATTGTTAAACCTTTCTAAAAAATTTAGTCTGGTAAATTTCACTTGGTCTCATAGAATTTTGTAGGCTCTTGGCACTAGGATTTGATAACTTCCTTGGTAATGATATTTTCCCAAATTTCATAAAACTGTGTGTTTACATAATTCTTGGGAGTTACCATCTTGTAGTAAGAATGTATGTCATGTGGATAGTAAGTGGAAATCTCATTACCACTTTCACTGCTAAGGACCAAATTCTTGTTATCCATGTGTAACAATATCCATTTGATATCTTTTTCACAAGGCATCATCGGGAATATGTATGCAACTTTATGTATCCTAGACCTCTTGATATTTATGTACAAATTCTTGTATTCCAACCCTTCTAGGAATTATTTTTTCATGAAAGCATATTTGATGTCCTCCAATGAGACCTCCAAGGATATATTAATGAAGCATTGTGTGTCTAAAAGAATAAGGATAGTTAGCTTAGTAATTTCCACTACCTCTTCAATACTAGCTTTTGAATTTCCTTTGAAGTATATTAATGGATCATAGGAGGAATTATCTTGGAAGATGATGAGAAACAAATGTGTTTTTCATCTTTGACACATGCAATTGGAAATTCACTCATGGAAAACAATAAATACTTTCAAGAAATGCCCTAACTATCACATGTAAACTATTTAGAAGAGATTAATTAAGGGTGGAACTCGTTAATCTTGAAGCAAAATCCTATCAAAAGCGAAATAGGGTGGCTTGAATAGCCACTAGGAGTGTGCACTATGATAAGGAAAAGAAGAGGATGCATGTCAGGAAAACAATGAGTAGACAAGGCCCGAATGAAACTTAGGAGTGCACTATGCACTTATGTGAGGGAGAGAGATATTTCTTGGGTGCAAGGCACAATCACAATGAACAAGGAGGGGCACATTGGTTCTTAGGAGTGCACAGTGTGCCAAGGATGGCTAGTGAGGGTGTAGGGCACAATTATAGTGGGTAAGGATGCACGACCATTGCTTGAAAGTGCATTGTACACTCTTGGAAGAGAGCCTTTCTGTTGGGAACAATTTAGGTGGATAGAGGGTCTATGTTTTCCGAAAGTGCATTCTGTCCAAAATTGAGGTCAAAATTGTTAAGTGAAGGCCAACATCAAGTTAAGAACACATTAACAATGAAATAGAAGGGTTGAAAGTGTTTATAAGTACTATCACAATAATGAATGGAAGGTGAGAAGCCATGGAATGCGAAGAGTCGCTAGAAAAGTCACTGTGACAAAAAGACAACATTTGTAAGAGGAAGTATGGATGAAAATGACACTTCATATGCAAAAATAGATTGAAATGCCTCTAAGGAGAATAAAAGCATCACTAAAAATGATAAAATCAAACAAAAATGACACTTTGCAAAACTTACCGACAATCCATGCTGTTGTGACCAAGATTGAATAAAAACTCCATGCGGTGAGAAAATGCACTCAACCTAAAGTGAACTATGATTGCAAGAATGAATGACAAACTGGGAAACTTATAAAAGAATTCACATGTAAATCAAATTAATGCATGATTTCCACTTGCCGATTGATGAGTGAGTTAGTTACATTAAGTGGAGAGGGCCCCTATTTTCTAGGAATGCTCTCAACATGCAAAGAGAGAAGGGTGCATGCATGACAAACAAGAGGGTACACTTTTTGAAGACAAGAGTGCGTTGTAGGGAGAGGAGGGCATAATCACTGTTAACAAGGAGTGTGATCTCTCTGTGGGCAAGAAGTGTGCTTGACTGGGAGAAGGAAGTGTGCTCCACTGTGAGATAGAAGTGTGCTCAGGCTCAAGAAGGTGTAGTTTCCTCCAACAATTCTTGTATGAACACTAAGTTTAGAAAGTGTGCTTTCTCTAGGATAAACAGTTGTTCTTTCTTAATTTCTTGTGATAAGCATGTTAAGTGAATAAATATAACACTAAGTCAAAGGAAATATAGTGCTTTTCCTATCTTTAGAAAGAAGACACAAGTGCTTTCAAAGATAAGAAGTCGACACTTATGAAACTTTGACCTCGGAGGAAAAGAACACTTAGGAATAATGAAAATATGGTCAAAACTTAAGAAAAAATGAAAAAATAACAAGATGACACAAGATAGCTTGAAATGACAATTCATGTAGGCTCCAAAATTGATTTAAGGAAAAATTTTTGGAGGGTTGTTGTCACAGCGACATTATAGCCCAAAATGTTCAACATTAAAACATAAATACATCATGGACATTGAAATAAAATAAAAAGTTGTAATAAGACCTAATGTTAACACTTAAATTTTAACGAGTTATATATAATGGAGAATGAAGAAATAAAATAATGTTTTTCCAAAAAATAAATATACAACACTTAATATAATTGTATTCCTGAATTATATTATAAGAAAATTTAAAATGAAGGCCTTATTATAAACATATGGGAAAATAAAAGTGAAAAATGAAAGGAATGTGAATATACAAATTGGCCACAAGTATACATAGTGACTATAGTCCAAATATGTAAAATATATGAAAACAAAAGGACCAAATCACTACAGGAAACTTCAAGGGAGGATTTGGACAGGCCAAGAAAAAATCTTATTATTACTTCATAGTCTGGGTACATAGCTCTATAAGATGGTACATGTATAAGAAGGAAGAAGATGAGATATATTCATTTTAAATGGATCAGTGGCCTGAAAGAGAATCATATTCATGCATGGTTGTCACTCACATTACTAGTGAGTGATAAGAAATCATGGAAATCTCACAAAAAATAAAATGATACCTTCACTACTTCATAGATTCATGGAGGTTTGTTTCTCATCCTTGTATTCGCTCAAAAGGAGGTCTGGAAATAATAAATCATCATCTAACTATAGATATCATTGCATGAAAAAATGAATAAGGAAGAAATAAGAAATCCTCACAACCAATCAATCCTTCACTCCGTATTTGGGCAGAGTTTGGGTGGAGAAAATGGGAATCCTATAAACTGGATTGTTGCCTCCTTTTATAGTACTCCTTAGATCAATGAAATGAAAAAAATCATTATTGTGAAGCTAGATCGATGATTGGATGAGTGGGGTGGTTACAGTGGTTCAACTACTTGGAAAATATTCAAGTGACTATTACAAACATTTTCCAAACTTCATTCCATTAAGTGAATGGAATAAAACCTCAAACATTTGAATATTTTTCTTTATCTGTAGATGAATATTTTTCCCATTTTTGTGTTGGCTTATATAGTGATGTGCCTCAACCTTCGAAAATGTCTAATCACTTCATGAAATCTTCTAGGTTCCCATGCTTGTGTTCAAGACAATGGGGATCTTTTACATCTAGATTCTCACCCTCCAATAAGATTTACATATGATATGTTAAAATGATATTTTTCGAAATGGTGAACTTCATGCAATCCTTAAAGTTAATAAAACAAAATGTAATAGCTCCTGTGCATGGTGCTTGTTATAACCATTGGCAAGAGCAATTTTTTCTTTAAATAGATGAGGCATAGCATATGTCCTTTTAGAAGGCCAAAGTTTACATAAGATATCCTTGAAAGTCAAAATGAGCTCAAGAACCATCTCAAAGAAATTATGGTAACTCACGCTTTGTAATAATTCTTCAGAGTATTTCACTAACTCGTGCATATGAAATAAGAATTGAATAGTTTTGTACAATTGAAAGAGGTGTTCCCAAAGACTTGGTAAAACAACTTCAAATCCAATTTCACTCAAAATTATTTGTGGTGAATGGATCTTAGAAGGGCCATAATGACAGAGAAATAAAGTCCTCATCATTTGTTTCGTTATGACCATTTGTAAAAACTCATTAGTTCCTTCAACCATCATGCACACATGTAAATATTGAATACATTTCGTTTGGATAGTCTTATAGCTACCTATATTCCCAATGAAATTGTGAATTATTATTGTTAACATTAAAGCTAGCATCTATAACCTTTTGGCCATAGCCATATAAGTTTTTACACCAGAATCTCTTGCATTTAAGGCATATGCTACTACCAATCGAGAGACATGTAGGGTTGTTAGCATATCTACTAAATTAAAATCTATATTCTAGAAGTGCCTCACCAGATCACTTTCACACACAAGAAAACCAAATCAACCAAGTCAACATAAGCCAAAACAACTTTTTTTCCTTGAATTGTTGTTATTTGGACGTATCCACAATAAAAAGTATCACTTAAAAATTGATAGATAAATTTCCCTCGATTTTATCCAAAATATCCTCATATCTACTTCCTAAATATCAACGTACTTTGACACATTTTCATGTGTCCCAAATGCAACTTTTCTCGATGAGTTTCAGAGTCAAGTACATATATACTTTTTTAAGGGGCACAGAGGTTCAACATACACTTCGTATGCTATCCATGCTCCAAATCTCTGTAAGCTTCATGTTGTAAAAGGATCTCCATCGTTATCTTGCTTCTTCTTTTGCATCTCCTCTTTGTTTCTTGGATGCCCTGTTATGTAACCATATCACAAAATAGAATAAAATATAGATTAACGACTTGAAAATAAGCCTCTTCAAGGGGGAACCTCATTTTACATCAAATAAATCAATAATTCTTAGATTATTCAAATGAAAAAGACTCCTTGGTATATAGGAGCCTAAGGGTTTACAATATAACTGGGGCCTACATAACAAGAATAATGAAAGGGCACAACAATAACAATAGTGGGCTTCTATGGGGCACAACAATAACAATATGGGTGCTATACTAGTATTGTAGATACCTAACATGCCCCTCTCCTTCAAAAAATTGTTATCCTCAATTCTTGAGTTGTTTTAGATGATTCTAAATAAAATACTTAGCCTTCCATGTGGAGTCTTCAGCAGGTAAGTTTTTCCACTAAATGAGATACTTTGAAATTTTCTTGTTCTATAGCTACTGGATTCTTGTTTTTGTGATTTCTTTAGGCTCCAAAATTCTTTTTCCTTCCTCGTTAAGTTCTAATAATATTGTTTGAACTTAGAGTTTGTCACCTATAACCTTCTTTAAGCATGAAATTAACATGGAAAACTGGGTGTACTCGTGAAGATGTAGGCAAACCCAATTTGTATGCCATAGAACCAATCTTTTGCAGCCACTTGTAAGGTCCATAGTACTTGGGTGATAATTTAATATCCTTCTTATCTTGATTGAGGGACATTTTTTTGTATGGTTATAGCCGTAAAATTACCCAATCACCCATATCAAAACTTCTTTCTATTGACACTTAATCATTGGGATTAGGTGAATATTTGTAAATAATGTAAATAGTAAATAATGGAGAATAGGAAAATGAAGAGACAGTGGGATGTGAAGTCCAAGAGTCTCTCCCTCATTGTATATATTTGTGAGCAATCTTAATGAAGAAATACAATTCAATTTGAGGAGTTACCTCCTGGTATGACTTGGTATCAGTGCCAACTCCATTTTTGGCATTCCTTCTGTGTTGTAACTCCCTTCTACCATTTTTTTGCAGTCTGTCCTCTGCCCCCTCCATAGTCGATTCCCATATATAGTATGCCACTGCCATAGTCTCCCCATTTTTGCATGTTGTTCGTTGCATATTTAAATGCTTCCCATTAATATATGGCATTGTACACTTTCAAATGCATACCCGATCAGTTTAGAAAATCTTTGCAATTATTCTTTGAGTGAACGTAGATTTGAATTTGAAGGAAGCAGTTTGTCCAAGTCCCGACCTCTGCAAATATGTTATGAGTTCCTTCCTGTGATAACAAGATCCGCATTGTAGAATCTGGCCCTGCCACTCGGCCTCCATACCACTGTTTGAACACATGTCCATTGCATAATACATATACCATAAATCCACTCTCTTTTTGTGCGAGGTTTTGTTAATAAATTCTCACACCATAACTTGTGGGGTCTGAATTGTGATGTAGGGCGTATCACTACGGATGTTGTACTACTTCTTGACATTATATTCCCCATCCACCAAGTGCATTTTCTTTCTATAGCTATGGTTAATGCAAAATCGACAACATCGTGTATGTTATCTTCCTTGCAGCCATTCGACTCATCTGTTTTCACAATAGAAGGCCTTTCCACACCCATATACCATGGTTGCCCACTAACAGAACCAAGGCACTGAGTAACGCTTGCATAGTGAGTAATGTAGAACCTGGGAGTTCCAAGATTGAGTTGTAACCAAGCATCTAGAGGATCATAGAGGGTGTCGTTAGGAGAAACTCCCATCACTTGCCCATACTCTTTGAAGTTATTAGGCATTGCATCAATCGCTTTCAAATTCTAGATACAAACAAAATGCATATTTGAGTGCATCTATATTGTAGGGTAGACTGAATATTAAAAATGTTTGTTTTATCACTAATATGTGTATAGATTTGAGTTATGAATTTGTGGTCTATTGCAGACTAATTTCAATATGTTTCTTCTGACTGCAATAAAGGATTAATATTCACAGTTCAAATAACCCTCCTCCATATACACCTTCCCATAATACTCCCTTCCCCATATACTCCCTTTCCCAATAATACCTCTGTTATATACATATCAACATTATATTTTTCACAATATTGCTACTACAACGCAATTTGTTTTTACACAGGAAGTGCAAATATTTGTTTACCATCAAAAGAGATATTTTTTACACAGTACACATTTTTAGCTTCATTCATTGATCTCTATAGTTGGAGTAGTACTCTCTAGAAAATAGAAATATCCATAATGGTCAAAAGATAAAACACACTCTAATTTTCAATGAGATGTGGAAAGGAGTTTGTGTAGGAGAAGGAGATAATGAACCTACAAAGGCCACCTCAGACAAGGAATTAGCTATTTGGGAAAACAAGAACATCAAGGCCTATGCCTTGATTATAGCATCTATAAATGAAGAGGTGAGTCGCCATATTTCACCATTTTCAAATGCTTTTGAAGCCTTACAAAAGTTGAAGGAACTCTATGATTCACACTTTGAACTTGAAAGTTGTCCAATCTTGAATTACAAAATGATGATCCTCTTTCTTTGGCATCAGAAGTAAGATCTATTATGCATGATATCAAATCCACTAATGTTGAACTAGAAATTCCTCTTATATATTTTTTCAAGGCACTTTATCCCACTTATTCAAATTATCTTGAGTCATTGCAAACAAATGGAAACCTCAAAGAGATTACCTTTGACTCCCTTGTGAAGAAATTCGTTGAGAGAGAGAAAGATTTTGGGAAGAAGACAACTCATTAGTATTCTAAAGAAGTTGTGTGTCTTGCACATAGAGAGAAGAATCATGCCCAAGATTCCTCTAGAGGAATAGGTTGTGAAAGAGGAAGAGGAAGAAGAAATTTCAGAGGCAGGGGGGGCAGACACTCTCCAGGAGAAAAGTATGATCTTCATTGCATACGTTGCAAGAGATATGGGCATGATGCATCTATATGTAAGTTTCCTTGGGAGAGAATTGATCAGGAAAGAAATCAAGCCAAAGGTAAAACCAATGAAAAAAATAAAGATAAAGCACCTAAATCCACTCACTATGTTGTGGCACATTGTAATATTGGAGTAACTGAAGACTTGTTTAATGCTTCACTTGCTTCTTTGAAAAATGTTGGTTCCTTGATTCAGGAGAAACTTGCCACATGGATTTTAGAAGATATTTTCTTGAAGAATTTACTGACAATGTTGATGGAGCAGTATACTTTGCAGACAAATAAAAACCAAGCAATCAGACTCAAATTTCCTGATCATCCATACTTTCTTCTGCATGATGTTTTATATCTCCCATAGCTAAGGAGAAACTTGTCATCCTTGGTCTACATCCACTATAAAGGAAACTCAATTCATATGTTTGATGGAAATGTTGAGGTTAGAAAAGCATCAGATCACTCACTTGAGAAGAAAGGCTTCTGAAGTTGCAAGGTACCTTTGCTCGTGCACAAAATTTCTCATACAGTTCTAATTATGATGAAGGTACATTTCCGTCAAGTCTATTATGGAATGCTAGATTTGGACATTTGAACTATGAAAACCTTCACCTGTTGAAGAAAAATGGTGTTATTGGTTTTCCTACAATTCCTAAGAAACTTAAGCAATGTGATGCTTGCATTCTAGGAAAGCATAACAAACAATATTTTCATGATTCACATACCAGAGCACATAGAAAACTTGAACTCATTCATTAAGATTTATGTGGTCCAATCCTTGTTCCTTCTGCAAATGGAAATAAATATATGATGATATTTATTGATGACTACACCAGAATGTGTTGGGTTTATTTAGTGAAGAACAAATTTGATGCTTTTCAAACATTTAAGAACTTTCATACATGGATTCAAAATGATGCACAATATCATATTGGCTCTATTCGCACTGATAATGGAAAAGAATACACTTCAAATGAATTTGAAAACTATCTTCACCAACATGGGATTAAACATCAAACAACTGTGCCTTATAATCCCTAACAGAACAGAGTAGCTGAAAGAATGAATAGGACAGTCTTAAATATGGTATGCTCCATGATGTTTTTCAAGAATGTAAAATTGATGTTTTGG
Source organism: Pinus taeda (assembly GCA_000404065.3). Lineage (NCBI taxonomy): Eukaryota > Viridiplantae > Streptophyta > Pinopsida > Pinales > Pinaceae > Pinus > Pinus taeda. Next base: position 16,972 of record APFE030667925.1, on the reverse strand, counting down.
GTTGATGTGGTTCTATATGCTGTATATGTAAAGAATAGATGTCCATCTAATGCTATTAGAAAAAGGACTCCTTATGAAATGTGGTATGGCCATGTTCCTTCGGTAAGCATCTCAGGGTCTTTGGTTCCACCTGTTATTCCTTGATACCAAAAGTACATAGAAACAAACTTGGTGCAAGGAGTCATAAGTGTATCTTCTTGGGGTATTCAAA
>APFE030667918.1:0-16115 GCA_000404065.3 Pinus taeda | reverse complement strand
CTACAATTACGGAAACTGAAAAACTGAAAGAGACAGTTGTGGGGGTCCAAATGGGCTAGGTGGGTGGCCACCAATATCCACCTGGATCATTGTCTTCCCACTCTCCTATATGAATGGGTACATCCTCAATTGTCCCAATCACACACATCTCCCCTGAATTCACTGCTTTGAAGGATCCTTGGGTGAGCTTGAATTTTAGTCCAAGTTCTCTCCCCACACCTTCCCTCATAAATTTGTGTAGCTCCATTGTCAATCACAGCTACCATATGAATTCCATTAACATCCATACTCACAAAGTCAAGTCATGTCTTACCCTTGTCTTGTTTTTTTGTGAACATATTCATAGAAGTTGCACACAAACCCTGTAATACTCCTATTGTTGGCACACCCTCTTTCTCCAATGCAACCATCTTCTTCTTCAATGTACAATACTTTTCCAAATGCTCCTTTGCACATATCCAACATGAAAGGGGGTTCTTCTCTCTTACGGTACTTGTTTTCTTTGCTTCATCATCTTTTGAGGACTTATTTCCTTAGTCCTTCTTGTGCTTATCACCATGACTTTCTTCTTCTTTGCTTCTAAACTTACCTTCCTATCGAAAATCCAAAAATTTTACTATTACAATGACAACCTTTGCAAAATTCCAAACATTCTGCCTCCTCAATTGTGTATGTGCCCATGGTTGCAATCCATTGATGAAATGGTACAATCAGTCTTCATCTAACATATCCTTGATCTACAACAGAAAGCCTGAGAACTCCTAGATGTATGCTTGAATCCTTCCCATATGATTTAAATCCATAATATGATTCCTAAACATACATGCTTGATTCCCCAAACCACACAAGACGTACAAGGCTTCCTTCATTTCTAAACACATGGAAATCTTCTCCGTGATACAACCAACTACTAAGTCTTCCATCATGGTTCTCCACCACAACATCATTGCGCTTGTGAGATATATCGCTACAACATTCACCCTAGCTTCATCTAAGCACCCACTCGTTTGATCCAAGTATGGCTCCACATCCCAACCAAAATTTCCCAACGTCTTGGCACTCCTAGTCCCATCATATGGTTCAAGTTGCTTGATCTTCACTCTCATTGGTTAATCAAACAAACTTTGTCCTACTACCTTCCTTAGCACTGCAATAATGTCTTATTGCCATTGATTTAGGGCTACAATATAAGCCACTTCATTTTCTAATTGCTTCAAACAATTCGCCCATGAAGCCTCATGAGCTTGTTCCACTATTTGTGTCAACTCCTCAAGTTCATTGATGCCACAAAGAAATGCTCCTCAAGTTCATAAATTCCATATCCTTCTTTATCTCTTCAAACTCAACTCCATGTGCCTCCATAACATCCATCATCTAGACAATTATTTCTTCCATAGATACAACCCTCTCTACCAACCTAGAGCCTTCCTAACTTCCACCTATTGTAGAGTTCGTCGTCTCACCCTCTGCTACGACAACCTACCCTTGTTCATATCACCTTGCTTACGCTTTGGTACTACCAATCATGATATGGATAGTGTGGTGAAGAGCACCAATTGTCCTTTCTTATGCTTCAACTATGCTTGAATATGATATTTGCTCGAATACCACATATCACAAATAGTGGTGAAGAGCACCAAACTTGCTTTACTTTAGCTTTAATAACACTTGTCACGCCCCTACAAACATCTCATTTTAAGGCACTCTGTGGACTCTAATGGTGAGACATTGGCATGTTTCTCACCAATGTCCCAACCCCCTGGGCGATACTTCACCTAGACTACACCTCACAAATAAACACTTGTTTATTACATCTTAGTTTAGTTCTTAGCAGAATATCAAACTTGAGCTAAAATCAAGTGTGTCATTGTCCTCATGAACATCATCATCATTAAAATTATGGCCGCATATAAACCTTCATTATTTCATAAACATAAACATTTCAAAACCATCAATTGAACCATGTAAAAACCCCAAATTTAGTAATGAGATGGCACGTAGCCTTATCCCGCAATCTCTTTATAAGCATCGATATATTTACATAAAGAGGGGCTTGGGATAGGGGTCTCCACCCTAACCACCCAATTGTGTAACAAAATGCAATAAAAAGAGCTTACTTCACGTCACGACTAATCGTCCACCCTCATTACATGAAATTAAACTGATTCAAAGAGACCAAAGGACTCATCAATTCATTCTTCCAACCAGACTAGTTGGAAGGACGAGCATCCCTCCTCCACAACTTGGTTTGACTACATCTCCTTGTCTCCTCCTTTAACCCGATGTTCTCCCTTCTTCATATCCACTTAGGTTCTTGGTTGTTTGTTCTTCATTGTGTCCCCTTTGTTCCACGAATTTGTTTATATATATGGGACATGGAGCACCCAAGGATCACATCCTTTGGGTTTCCACCATACATCGTACCCCTTTGTATTCGAGCCGATTCAAGTGCAACCTACTCACTCATATTCACGACTCATGCCAACCGCTCAGTGCATTCGATCGATTCCTCCTTTTAATCAAGCCAACCCCTTGGCCCTTCCACCCGCACCCTCTGTCATTCCATTTAGCTCCCATGTCATGTTGTGATCGCTCCAATTTGCTCAGTCCATAATCCCATCCTGTAGTGAAACAGAGTGTGCACCCTGTCTCATGCCATATTTCTTAGCTCATGCGCATCTCATGCCATATGTTTTATTATTATTATCGAATTTTAAGGTCACAGCCAAGCTAGACACCAAATTGGTGTATAAGGCCGTCTTGTTTGTGGGACAAGGGACCCACCTCCGCGCAGTGATTTGACTACTAAGTCTACGAAGGCATACATACTCTAACCCCCTCTGGTTTTGAACCTGTGAACTCTTAGGAGGAAACACATGCTCTTAACCATTAGGGCCACTAAAGGAAACACATGTGCCTTCGCATTCGCATGGTGCTGGAAGTCCACTCATCTTGGGCATATGCACACTACTTGCTAAGTCGTGATGTCTCGGTCAAGCATGTGTGCCAATCGTTGTGCCCAATCATGCCACTCTATTTTCTTGTGTGCCCATATCACATGAAAACCATAATTTGTTGCAATTATCGTCACATTTTCTGCAATATCCATGTCATTGCATTCGCATGCCTTCGGTTAAGTGCACACTCAAATGAGAGGGTCTTCTAAACAAATGTAAAGAAGGATGCACCCTCTTGGGTTTACACTAAGAGATCTAAAGATGACCAAAAACTAGTTATGGAAGCTAGTACTGCAACTAAAAATTAAAGATAATTAAGGACGTAAGGATGACAAGACAAAGGCAAAACTAAAATCCCTAGAGTAGAAAAGGAAGACAATGGTAGACCAAAAATCCATGGGGGATTAAAGAGTATTAGGGATTCGAGCAATAATTAGCATTGGGTTATAAGATCACTATTTTTTTTTCATAAATTTGCTAATCATATGCACAACATTAATATGATCAAGTGAATGACAAGAGAAGGCAGTGCAAAATCTCTCTTTTAAAGCTATTTAAAATATTTGAGTGGTCCATTTGGGGTGATATACAAGGAATGAAAGAGATTAAAAATAACAAACTTTGTTAGAATGACCTTCTTTCATGAGTTTGTAGAAGATAATAAGAATTTATTTGACCCAATATATCAAAAGAAGAGCTACAAATAATCCTTCACAATGTTTGAGGATATGAGATCTAACCTTCATGGATGGACAACTGAATTTGTTATGGGGCTTTATGAAATAATAGCAAAGGATCTATTGAGGGTTGAAGAAGAATCCAATCCACATGTAATATTCTAGGAACTTTCATCCCACCTTTTTGGCACTTACATCAGAGAAAGAGGAAATTGTTGGTACACAAAAAAATCCACTTGCAGATTGAAAAGCTTACCAATAATTAGCACCAAGTGATAAGAACACTAAAATTTTTCATAAATTTGCTAATCACAGGCACAATATCAATGCCATCTAGTAAATGACAAGAGAACATAGTTCTAAAGCTACCTCTTTTATACGTATTTGAAATATCGGGGTAGCCCATTTTGGGGTTGCATACAAGGAATGAAAGAGAGACACAAAAATTTGTTAGAATAACCTCCAACTTTCATGACTTTATGCAAGAAGATAATTAGATGCAAATTGACCCAATATCAAAAGAATGGCTATATATAGTACTCCATAGTGTCTGAAAGCATAAGAGCTTTAACATCGTTGGACGGATAATTGAATTCCTTATAGGGCTTTATAAAATAATAAAAGATATGTTGAGGGTTATATAATATCCAATCCACATGCATGACTCTAGGAGCATTAAATTGCCACCTTTTTTAGACTTAATCTAGAAAAATACAAGAGTGGATAATTTGATGACTTTAATCCTAAATCTATGTATAATGGGGTCTTAAAAATAATAGCTACAATCATAGTATTAAGGGTTTTATATGACGACTATTCTTATCCATGTGAGATTCAAGGTACAACTATTAAATTGGATCATGGGTTCAACTTCCCTTGTTATTCTTGTATCAATGGTGTGATATCTACTTTTGGACCATTTAGAGGTCTCACACAATGTTGCCTTTTAGCACCATTATGCTTCTGAGCTATAGATGGAGGGCTCACTATAACTATTTTTCACTCTTCTATGATAGATCTTTAAGAGATGCTTCTAAGCTTTAAAAAAAAAAAAATAGAGCTATATTGTATGACTAAAGTTTGGCAATCAATACACAAGAGTCCTCGATGTGTTTCAACGTGCTAAAGGAGAATTAGATCGAGCACATTAGTGTTTTCTTTACCATGTTTCTAGAATAAAAGATTTTAATACAAAAATTTCTTTTAAAACCAAATGATTATAGTATAAACCACTAGAATGGTTGATAACAAAAAAAATGAGAACAAATACCTTGAGTAACAAATGGTTTTTTAGGGGTGGAAGGTTAGTACTTATCAAATCTAGGTTGGAAGCCATCTCTACATATCGGCAATCTCTAGCCTATATCCCAAAAGGAATTTTAGAGAAAATTATATAAGTTTAAGATTTTTTTACTTTTGAAACATGGAGTAAGAGGGAATTCCCTAGGTAAAATGACAAAAAATAACCGAAGGAAAAGAATCAAGAGGTCGCATTGGTAAATTCCTACGAACGAAGTGTGTATGGAAAGTTATAAAAAAATAGTAACTCTAGAATTAGATGATTATTTAAAAATATTTTGAGCCAAACAAATTAGAACATTTGATTAGAAACTCAATCAATCCCATGAGCGATGCATCCATTGCATGGAAACCAATGACAATAACTTGGACACTAATAGGGCACTAGTTCGTATGGAAGATTAGTAATGGAAATGGGGTGAGGATTGGAATTGTCCCATGGGTAAGTAGTGGAACATAATAACACCAAACACATAATGTATCTTCAACCTAGCCAATGTAACAACTCGAAAAACCTTCTCCATTTTGCAATGAGAATGGAGCTTGAAGAAGAAATCTCAAGAAATAAAGTTAAAAGGAGACAAGATTCACTAGGAACCATTCATAAATGTTGGAATAATGATCCATTTGAAATTATTAAATTTATTATTTTTTAGTGAGAAAGATTGATGAGAGATTTATGGAATGATTGATAAGAGATTTATGGAGTGATTTTTGAGAGATTATAGTAGAGGGAAGACCTCTCCTCATATATAAATATATGTTATTGATAATGAAATTGTGTTTGTGTGCATTATAGTTAAATAATTTTGCTTCGTTATTTGTTTTTTTTGTACTTTTCATTTGGTATCAGAGCTTGGTGTGTGTCATTGTGTTGTAGAATTGATGTGCGTGAAAAACAAATCTACATGGAGCTAGTTATGGAGCCATAGAAGTAGTGAAGCATTCCTCCAAAAGATTAATTGCTTATCTGCAATTTTATTTATGCCAACCACCGCAATTTATTCATCTATCTGTAATTAATTTATTTTTCATTGTTACTATTTAAAAAAAAAAAAATCCAAAATATTAATGCATATCAATCCTTGCCATATGGCATACATTGTGAAGACACGTGGGTTGTGTGAAATTGTGTGCAAATCTATGTTTGTTGAAGTTGAGTATGTGTCCTTCAATTTTTTTTTTAAATCAAGAACATAGAACAAGGCTTGTTTTGAGACCTAAGCTTAGAAACCAGCCTTCCAAACAAAAAATTATGGGTGATGTGTGTGAAATATGCTTGAGCTTTCATATTTAAAATGTTAAGTCAAAATATATAAATTAATTTTTTCTTTGCAGAAACCTGCATTGTAAAGTGCAAAGCATGAAAAAATTAAAATATTAAAAGTTACTTTCACCATAAATCTTTTTCACGTTGGACATGAAGTTTACAAATTAGATGGCATGAAGCTTGAAGTTTTAAAAAAATATGAAAAATTTATGGCTTTAGTTTAAAGTGAAGGAAATTCTTGTGTTTGTATGTGAATAATTTTGTCTTCTTGATTTTAAAAATAAAAAAAGGAGTGAGAATTTTCCCTTTTAATATATTTTGCAAGATTCAAGAAGAGAGAACTGGTGAAAAGTTTTTAATATATTTCGCAAGATTCAAGGAAGATAGAGAATTTGTGGAAAGTTTTTAAAGCAAGATTTGAGGAGAGAGAATTGGCGGAAAGTTTTGAAGGGAAAATATTTTTATGGGAGAAATATTTTTAAATTAATTTTTTCTTGGTTGAATTATAAATGTGGGACTATATTTTTTTATTGTAAAGGTATTTTATATATTTTCTCACAAGTAGTGTAAAAAAAGTTATATTACCTTCTCTCTCATTAAGAGATATTGTATTAATTGAGAAACAATAGTAAGAGAGGAAGTCTTGAGAGGAGTCTTATTTAATATTTGAGCTTCTTAGCTCTTCACTGTATTCAAACATTAATAAAAAGGATATTTTATAGTGGTGGTTGAGTCCCATTTTTTTTTGAGACATTGATTCTTGTCCGGAGTCAAAGTGGGACACATTGTGTTCTTTTGTGCATTTTATCTCTCTCTCTCTCTTATTCTCCTCATGGTGACAAACATTATTGTGTTGCCTAAACTTGTTAACACAAATCATTTTTATTAAGGCAAACACATGCAACATATATTCATCACTAAATATTTATGGGAACTTGTAACTGATGGATATACTATGCCTTCTCGTGCTGAATTCAAAGTATTAAATAACAATGAAAAGAAAATTCCTAAGAAACTTATTAAGAAGGATAATAAAACACTTTCACTTATAAAAAGTGTTGTTGAAGAACCTATATTTCCAAGAATCAGTGATGTAGTAACATCTGAAGAAGCATGAGATATCTTAAAAAACACATGCAAAGTAATGAATCCATTCATGATTACATCATAAAAATGCAAGATCTTGTTAATGATAAGAAGTCATTAGGTGAAGACGGACCAAAAATAACGCTAATTGAAAAGATTTTAAGAAGTGTTCTTCCCAAGTTTCATATTGTCGCTACCAATATTATAGTCTCCAAAGACTTAAATACAATGGAAATTGATGATTTAACTGGATTCATGTTAATTGTTAAGAAAATCTACCATCTGAGCAAGTGGAACATGTTTTCCCTGCAAAACATAGAGGAAGAAGATGAAGCAAGGGTCAATATTAAAATCAAAATCAAAATAGAAATCAACAAAATTCACAAGGAAATGTGTCTCCATCGAGAGGTAAATGAAGGAATCACAGTGACTTTATAAGAAGAGGCAGAGATGGATCTCGGGGAAGAAGACAAGGAAGAAATGGAGGCATCAATGGAGGAAAAGGCAAAGAACCACAATATTATTATTGCCTAAAATTTGGCCATCTTGAAAGAAATTGTTATACAAAAATGTAAGATATGGATCATAAAGGAGACAATATGGTTGTTGAAGAAACTAGGAATGAGAAGTTATTTATCTCCAATTTGATGGCACATAGTGAAGAAAGTGAAGCATGGTATATTGATTCGAGATGTTCAACTCATATGACATCTCAAGAGGAGTTGTTTAATAAAGTCATATTTGGTGATGATAGTGTTTCTAAAGTGAAAGGGAAAGGCACAATTGCAATACCAACACTGCATGGTAAGAAGTTAATTGAGGACACTTTGTTGACACCAACGTTGAAGAACCTACTTTCTGTAGGATGGATGATGGAGCAAAATTACAAGTTAGTATTTGATAATAAAGTGTTTACTCATGGATAAGTTGAATCAAATTGTAGTTTAGTAAGACAATTTTCAAGTTCTCCTTAGATTCAAGTAATTCACATAGTTTGAAAGCAATAGAAGAAGCAAATACTAAGCTTTGGCACTTAAAGATGGGACATCTAAATCTTCAAAATTTGGCATTGTTGAGAGAGCAAGAACATGGTGAATGGTCTTCCTTATATTAAGTTGGATGAAGAAGTATGTGAAGGGTGTATCTTTGAGAAACAACACAGAATAACAAAAAAAAAAAACTCAAATAGAACATGGAAGGCTAAGAATCATCTAGCATTAGTGCATTCAAATTTGTGTGGTCCAATGGACACTGTCTTTTAGAATGGCACACTATTTTCTCACTTTCATTGATGATTATTCTAGGACGACATGGGTGTTTTTTTGCAAAAGAAATATTAACTATTCTCTCTTTTTGAATTTAAAGTTTTAGCTTAAAAGGAAAGTGGTTTGAAAATTCTCACCCTAAGAACAAACAATGGGGGGGAAGAAAAGTCAAATGAGTGTTTGAGTTATTGCAAGAAGAATGGGATAAAGAGAGAGTTTACCACTTTATACTCTCCTCAACAAAATGGAGTCAAATAAAGGGAAAATAAGACCGTAATTGAAATAGCTAAGATCATGTTAAAAACTACGTCTGTTGGAAATGAGTTTTGTGCTGAGCCAGTACACAACAATATATACTCTTAACTGGTGTCCTACAAAGGTAGTGTTGAATTGAAAACCAAGCAAGCATGGTCAAAATACAAACCAAGTGTTGCACATGTGAGTTTTTTGTTGTACTACATATGCAAATGTTCCAAAGGAAAAGAGGAAGACATTAGATGATAAGAGCGTGAAGTCCATCTTCATTGGATACATTACCAAAACAAGTTACAAATTGTTTGATCCTGAAGCAAAGGTGATAATCAGCAAAGATGTTGTGTTCAATGAGAAGAGAATCTATGAACCAAAACAAGTACGCTCTGAATTTAGGAAAAACACAGTGAACATTGGTGATGGATCAAATCCCACGTCAATAAAGATACATGAAGTTAAGAAGTTTAAGTGGCTTGAAAAGGGTCGTTTAAAAAGCAATATGTTGGATAAAAAAATTGAATGAAGAGTTACTAGATATCAAAGTTCTCTAGTAAATTATACACTTATGGGACAAGTAATGAAAATGGATGAACCACATGATTAGGAAGGTGATCGAAAAAGAAAAAATGGAATGAAGATATGGAAGTTGAATTGAATGCCTCGATGAAAAATGATACATGGGTCTTCGTTAAATTACCAAAAGGAAAAGATGTAATTTACACCAAATGAGTTTATAAAACCAGGCATAAATCAAATGGCACAATTGATAAGTACAAAGCTTGTTTAGTTGCAAAGGGATATGCACAAAATGAAGGCATTGATTACACTGAGACATTTGCCCCAATAGCAAAGTCGGATACCAATATGGTTCTTGCAATATTTGCATAGTACAAATGGCCAATTTTTCAAAATGGATATTAAATCTACTTTTCTGAATGGTTATGTGAATGAAAAAATTTATGAGTAGCTTGAGAGTTTTGAAATCCCAAGAAAAAAATAAATAAATAAAAACAAAACAAAACGACTTATGTTTATAATTTAAAGGCCTTGTATGGTCTTAAGCAAAAAACAAGGGCATGGTATTCATGAACTGACAAATAATTTCAAGATCATGGATTAGTTAAAAATTTATTTGAACATCATCTTTATATATTCCAATCAAGACATTTTGAATATGTTAATAATTTGATATACACAGCGAACAGTGATGGAACTATTTCAAAAGTTTAAGTCGCATATAATTGTAGAGTTTGAGATGACAAATCTTGGTGAGTTGCATTATTTATTAGGTATTGAAATTTGGCATAACGAAGATGGTATTTTCATGTCACAAACCAAATATATTTGGGACATTTTGAAGTTCAAAATGTTGGGTTGCAAACTAGTGACAACTCCTTTGCAAGTTGAGTTGAAGTTATATCGACAAGATGACTCCAATTCAATTGATGTTACCTTGTAACGTCAATTGGTTGGAAGTTTGATCTACTTAACTAGATCAAATATTTCCTTTGCAATCAATATGGTATCGAGATTTATGGTAGAACCCAAGGAATTGCATTAAAAAACAATCAAAACTATTTTAAGATACTTGCACGAAAAAATTGGTTATGATTTGGCATACAAAGTCTAAAGAAGATTTCTAATTGATTGGTTATACTAATTCAAATTGGGTTGGATGCATATATGACAAGAAATCAAATTCAAGGTATTCATTCAACATGGGTTCAATAAAAGGTAAATAAAAGCCAATTCACATTCGCATCAAAGAGACTCATGTTTAACTTGTTTAATCAAAGAAACCACCAATAAGGATTCACACTCCAAAAGTTTATGTTTAACTTGTCTAATCAAAGAAACCGCCAATAAGAATTCACACTTTAAAAATTTATGTTTAACTTATCTAATCAAAGAAACCACCAATAAGGATTCACACTAAAGAATCACTTTGGTGCCAAGTCATTATTAGGACTTCACAAAGGATAGATATAGAAGCTTAGTAGATATGTACTACTATATAAATAGGTACAAGGCAATATTCGCCACTTGCTAAATGTCTTGACAAGGATTGTTTACTAGGAACCCCTATTGCGGATCGTCGAGAAGGAAACTCATTTAAGAGTGCTTTCAAAAGTAACATCAAAATGTAGCACTAAAGACTAACAATATCATGTGCAATGTAGCTCGCTATAAACACTTCAATATTCAATGCAAATATATATCCCTATTTGAGTGTGCATTCCAAGCCATTCCAATTTACTTATAAACACTAGAATATTCAAAACATATATATATATATATATCCCTATTTGAATGTGCATTCAAAGCAAATCCATTTTACTCAATACTTCAAATCACACTCAACCTATCCTGCAAGACAACAAATTCACACTCCCGTTAACAAATTTGGTGCATAAAATTACTTTTTTGAAGATAGTCACCGCACCCCCTCAAAGAGGTATTATTTTATCTCACACATTGAAGTTAGAGGTGTCTTTTACCTAAATAACATCAACTTCAAAGTAGGGACCAGGGGAGGGCACAAAACTGAACTTCATGCACCGAAATTACTATCACAGCTTTTCGAGGTTGAGGTATTATTTTATCGAACACGCACCAAAGTGGGAGGTGTCTTTGACACCAACATAAACTTTAAAGTAGGACCACCAAAGTTGGATGTGTCTAACCGTATACAACCCCAACATCAACTTGAAAGTAGGACTAGGGGTGGACACAAACAACTTCATGCATTGAAATTACTATTACAACTATCAAAGCAAGTTTTAAAATTCAAAGTAATTGGATTCTTTGTTAGAAACCATTTGGATAAATCAAAGATAGCAATCGATTACAAGAACTCGTCAAGCTTTATTTGCTAATCATTGAAGACTCTCAAATACAAGTCTCATAGCAAAATGAGCAAATAAAGACTCAGCGCAGCCAAACCATTGTATCTTACGAGAAGAATTCAGCATATAGCAAAGATTTTTCCAGAAAACAAAATCACTTTCACCAAATATAGACGAGAAAACAAAACTGATCCGTTCATATATTCTAAAGACAGTCAAAAATGAAGAAATTAAAAATAACCATCTATCCCTAAACGGCCTCAGAAGTTTACTCAAGACCAAAACTAAGGAGACAATATTGTTGACATGGAACTTCAAACCAACTAGTCCAACCTTGGTAAGCCCCAATTTGGGATAAGAAAAAAATTCAACATAATTTAACTAGCCTCAGATAGAGGGTACTCAAAAACGACATCCTTTCCACATAGTTTTCTGTAAACTCCCCCAAAGGTCTCCAACTTGTACTCTGTGTTATTGCGCTCCTTGGGATCCAAGTAGATCTGTAATGTACCAACATTTCACCAAAATAAAACACATAACACAGAAAACCTTAATACTAAAAGTTAAAATTAAAAAATTAGATTTGCATTTTCCCAATCAACTTACCTTCATTATCTTGGAACCATCAACGCGATATCTAACTCGCTTCCCAACAATTTCTGCAGGATAGACAAGGTCTTCCAAAATTGCCTCGTGAACTGCTGTCAATGTACGACTGCGAGGTCTAACAGCAGCTGAACCTTTCTTTGGTGGCCTCATTATTCTCCTTGTTGCAATCAAAACTACATCCTGTTTCTCAGGAAAATGACCCAAGATTATTGCTATTGTATATCCAGGGCATGCATTAACTGAAACACAAGCATAAAGTACCATAAGGATAAAGATATTAACCTTTCCACTGAACTTCTTTTCCAGCTCCCGCACAAGCCTAACATGGATCTTGCGAAAAGCCTTTCTCAAGCGGTATGGAACATGAACAACAACTGCCTTACGGTTTCCAGAGACGTCATATTGACTGAAGAGACATTGGAAATGAGCATTAGCACACACTCGAAAAATGTATTTCTAGAAATATAATAAAGACATTTTTCTAGAAATATAATAAAGACGAGCAAATACATGTACAATAAGTTTTACACAGTTAACTTGAATACCTGGCAGAGTTGATAAACAAGTCTTTCAATTCACTTTTAAGCTCCTGATTGGTGCTCTCCAGATCAAATAGAGCCTGTCATGGAATATAAAAATCATGAGAAAAGAATACAAATATACAGAAATATGGGGACAATTATATGAATTGCAGAAATGATTAAAGCTAACCTGAGCCACAGACTCCTCAAATTCATTGGGCTCAGCATTCTTTTCCTTCTGGATTTTCCTTCTTGCAGTGTACATGACTGCAAATGCTTGCCTGTAAATCAGGATATTAATCAATAATAACTTTGACCCTTCTAAACTACGTGCAAGAGTGTACAACAATATTCCCTGGATTTGGATTATTTGCCAGACAGAAAATGAAACATCAAATCACTTGCTCATCAAATGTGGCTATGCAAAATAATATAAACAGAAGCTTGAATCATTGATAGGTGATTCAGTTGAAGATTGTTTTAAAACCTGTGTAAATAAAATAAGGTCCAAAGAAATATAGAACTTTGCCTACATGGTCATCTGGGGAATATGGTTAAAAAAACATTCACACCCACTTTTTGATGTCTTACTCAAAAAAGATCTGTAGCATTCAAGTGCAAGTTGAGAGTTAAGAAAAGAATGCTAAGACAAGACTGAAGAATTGACCATTGACAAATGAGAGGACTGAGATTCTGTTGATAAGGACAGGTCAGGTCCACCAGAACTAACTGGTGCAGGAGGCATTTCGTACCCTTCAGAAACCCACAAAGTTGTGATGGCCCCAGTTGAATTGCCCATTTATTGTAAATTAAATTTAAAAAAAAAAAAAATTCAGCCGATTTAGGGACATGGATTCCAGAGCTAAGGGGAAAAGATTGCTTGGGCTGCTGATTGTTGGATGGCAGCCATGGAGGCTGACATGTTTGCACAAGGGACAGGTTGCAAAAGTATCACGGACAGAGGATTAAGTGGCCAATGATGATAGGCCTGCAAGATGACAAAGCAAAACCAACAGATAAATCAGAGAGACAGGGGGCAGCTGGCATGATTTCACAGGCTGAAGAAAGCCTGGCCAGGCAAGCAAAAACGGAGAGAGTAAACAGAATTCAGGGGAGATGTGTACAGGTTGGTAGAGGTTATCAGTGAATTAATTGATCAGGGGTTTCAGCCTATGATCTGGGCGGGAGCATTGCTTTCTTAAAACCATCTCTGTTTTCTACATCCATTGCTGCCTATGTCACACGGTTCGAGTTCGAATTCGAGTTCGACAATGATTAAGTTCGATTCGAATTCGAATTTTCCGATCAGGTTCGAATGAGGTTCGGCATTAGGTTCAACTATACATATTTTTCAATATATATTATATATTATATATATATATATATGACAAAATAATAGAAAATTCAAAATTCTGTTAAGATACTGCCCAAAAGAGGATTAGAAACTACCAGAAGCTATGCCTTTCTGACTGCTACAGGACTGTACCCTAGTGCTATCATAGACGCTGACATACTTATGAATTCCATTTTTAGAATAGGTTGTAGCCATCCGTTTTCAGAATAGGTTGTAGCCTATAAGTTATTCCTAAGATCAATTACAATTGATTATATGACTTCAGTAGTCAAATCTCTGGACTGCAATCATGCTCGAGTCTTAATGGTTAACAAGGGAGCCAAAGAAGCCCATTAACTAAATTGCCGCTGTCATTATTTGAATTTGTCAGTTTGTCAAGGAGACTATCTGATTCCCATGGGTGCTTAGCCTCATATTAGTCTTGTATTTTAAGGAATTGCACTGCATTCAATTTTTTTTGCATTGCTTCAATCTGCTGATGCCATATGTGCTGTGTATTTGGTTCTTGCCAGTTTCTTCCCCATAGGGCCTCCCCTATTGTAGGCAAAGTTCAAAATGTTGATTTCCTGATGATGTTCTTCATTACCCCTATTAAACTGTCACTGCTGATATTCGTCCATGGTGATGAGGTTTTCACTTGTCTATCTCTTTGATTGGAAACTATCTACATTATATTCAAGCTACTCCTGTTTAGATCGATTTATAGGACATCTGGGAACTCTACTCGAGAGGTTCAGGTAATTGAATAAGAAATTTGCATTTTTCAGACTTTTAGATGGGTGTCACTGCATGTACAATATATATCCAGGCTTACAATTTGTTATTAGAAAGTGCATTCTCCACATGGCACAAATTAAACCATGAAATTAAATTCCAATACTTGTATGTTCAGCAGTAATGGAACATTTTCCAAATCCTAGAGGCAACCTCAAATACGATAAGCACAGAGAATTTGACAATCCGATTTCAATCCATGGAATGTTTCTTGATGATTACATTTATGATTGTCTTAATTTTGATGGAGAAAGTTCACAGGAGACATTGACCACGTCCATGTCCCACTATTAGGAAGCATTGGTTTAAGTATTTTCTATGTTGCTTTATGGATTTATGTGAATGCAACATCATTTGGAGGATTGAACTTGTCAACTATTGCTTCTTGCCCCTTGTTTCCATACTCTTTTAAGGCTGACAGGTGCTGCGTGCACACTGGTGACTGCAGTCAAGTTTCAACGCCGACGCCGAAGCTCGAACTCGAAGCGTGACGGTGCAGCAAATCGAATGGAGGTGCGACTGCGTGAGGGTGCAGCAAATCACAACACTGCGTCACGCGTGAGCAGCATGACTGCACAGCCTACGACTCACAATTCCTCAACGCTCACTGCTCAAGCCTCAGGCTCACACTGCGTGACTGCACGTCTGCTCAATAGGTTGAATGGAACCCTAAATCGAACCTTAAAAAATTCGTTTCAAGTTCATTCAAGTTCGTTCAGGTTCGAAAATGTTCGTTCAGGGTCGAGTTCGTTCAGGTTCGAATTTCAGGTTCGGCAAACCTGAACAAATTTCAAATCTTTTTTCAGGTTCGCCGAATTTCGAACCTGAACCTTCAAGTTCGGCAAACCCTGTGACATAGATTTCAGCTAATAATGAAACACCCTCACGGAACCCACAACCAGAAATTTCAGAATATTACTACAAGATTGTGGGCTGTGTCAGTCTGATCTATTAGTTATTTTCAGAAGAAAAAAATCCAAAACTGTTGACATGCGGATCCGCTCATACAGCCAGAGAAGTTGTTAAACTTTTTGGAGATTCCAGATTCTTAGAAGAACAATTAAGGAGTATCATAACCGAACAATTAAGGAGGATCATAACCAAATTCCCAGTCGTCCTTAATTGCAGAGCTGACTGGCAGTTGAAGCCAAATTGAATCCTGTAAAACATTGGGCAGTACTAGAAGAGACTTGGAAAAACTCATA
>APFE030667917.1:50564-61260 GCA_000404065.3 Pinus taeda | reverse complement strand
AAGTCTTTGGAAGACTTAGTAATAAAAATTAGATATGATCCCTCAGATACAAAAGCAGCTGAAGAAGTAATAAAGAAGAAAGAGTTAGACATTGTAGCTCCGAAGAAGCAGCTCAAGTTGTCTACTACACATGACCCACTCACTAAGGAAATAGAGGAAACATAGAGCATAAGGGATGACATGATGAAACTAATAGTGGAGTAGTCCATCCAAATCAAACAGAGGGAGATAGAGATGGAAGAGATGGTGCAGGAGAAAAAAAAAAGCAACACAAATAACTAACACAATAATGGAGACCCTTCCTCTAACAACCCTACCCTTAACTACTCCAGCAGGTGCAGCCACAGGAGCAAGAATCAATATAGAATAGTTGGCAAGATCTATGGCAGGAATGAATCTGCAAAATGAAGAAATCAAGAGGCTAGAATCCCAAGTTGGTGTGCTACAATATCAGATCAAAAGAGCTAAAAACAATCACTTGGTTGAGATGTAGAGAGAAAAGGGATTTATAAAGAAGCTCCAGAAGTCAAAAAAAGAATCCTCCATTGGAAATACTCTAGGGAGGGTTAAGGAGATCATTTGGCACAATATAATAGATCACATGAATGAAATTTGGCCTAGCATCCAAATTATTTTTGAGCAGAAAGAGTTAGTAGAGAAAGCCAAAGAATCCATTTCAGCCACCAATACAGAGTTGTGAGCTATTCCAGCGATAACAAACAAATTAATCAAATTTCTGGATGTAAGAAACAAATATGAGCTGGAAGACTTGGGAGTAGTAGACAGGTCAGAAACCATACTACAGATAAAAAAGGTGATGACAAAGAAGAGTTTAAATGTGAAACTTCAAGAAAATTTCCAAGTTCTAGAGCTGACAGTCAATAGGTATTTCAACAGAATGCAGCCTCTACATCAAAATAGCCTTCCCTCTTTGTTTGTTATAAATGAAAAACTCATGGGCAGAGGGGATTATGTCAAGAAATTATAGGGCATAGCCATAGATGTGGCGAAGCTGTCCAACAGCAAAGGAAGCATAACAAGAAAGGCTTTACTAGAAGCAATCAACAATCAAATTTATGTTGACATGAACTAAAGCATGTGTTTTTGGTCAAGCAATCATTTTCCAAATACACCGATGTTGATGATGTTTATCGAAGGTTAACCAAGATCAATATCCTAGAGGGGGAAGCGTTGAGTGACTTATGTGACTACCAGGAAGAACGAGACAAGGATGACTAGAGTGACCATACAGGCATGAGTCAGCACCAACCACATCAGCAGGACCACTCCACTCAAATTAATACTTCAGGCAACAACATCCCATAAAAGAGGGACATCTGTCCCAATTTTCTCAGCGTGGCCATTCCTTGGCTATATTAGTCAAATTTTCACTTCATTGTAATAAATAATAGATTGCCAAGTGTACAAGGCAAATCGCTATAGTTTTTGTTTAAATACTTCATGCATTGGGAGTATTAGGGGTTGGACCCTAGTCATTGGAACGATTTTTCTATTTGGGGCATTGTAATTTTGAGCAGGAGCATCAATAAAAAGGACAATTTACAGGATACTTGATCTGTTTTGACCTGGTGATGTTTTTCTTTCTATGTTTAATGTATTTTTGTTTATCCATCCATGTGATGAGCCTCATAAATGGGTAATTATATGGGCCCCTTTTACCTCCTAACCTAGTCAAATCAACCATTCTCTTCACTTATTGTATGATTTTATGATTATATTTATGCTTATAGGGTGAGTTGAATTAGTTATTATGTCATGTGGTCTAACATGTATTTAATACAGATTATTGATGGATTTCGAGGTCAAAGTCAAGGATCTAGTGGTCATACTGCAGCAATAAATTGAAGTAGACAGAGGAGAGGAATTATAGGAGGGAATCCGCCTCATTTATTGCTCCTCACTTCAAATTCCTCTTCATTCAGCTCAGAGTACAAGCAACCGAATCATGCACTAGAAGGCAGCCAAGCAAGTGGAAGATGATTGATAGTTATCTCGATTTTTGGGATCCAAGTCTCCCTGATTTCAAGGAAGTTGTTTGTAGCTTCAAAGGTATAAGTAGAGAGGCCTAGGGTCTCACTAGGGTCAACTTTTTTTTGCTTGTGTAAAATCTGCTCAAATTTCGAGCTTACTATTTTATGACAGCTTTATGTAATCTTGCTATTTTTTGATAATGAATATGGAATCCTTTTTGAGCTAGCAGTGAGTTACCTCAGAGGACTAAAGCTCTTGGTTTAGGGCCTAATCTAAGCAGCCAAGCTTCTCTTTACTTGGATTTGTATGCTTTACTTCAATTTGTAGATTAGTTTGTTGTTAGATCTATTTCTCTTATGGTTAAGAATATGTTGCTTTTGATGATTTAATAGCTTGCTTCCATTTGTGCTTTCTATAGTAGGTTAAGTAGTGATCAGAGAAGATTCAAAAGGCTAGCAACAATGCCTTGGCCTCTCTTCCTCCCTTTGGAACTATGATTTGAGGCAAAGACTCTCTTGTTGCCCCAAAAACACATATTTTCCTCATTCCTAGGACTTCTAGTGTTTGCAGCTCTCTAGTATGTTTATAGTCTAGTTTTGCTTTGTTTTATATCTTCTTTATCATGTTCACTTCCTGATTTGAAATATTCCTTTTGCATTCTTTCCTTTCTTACAAAATTTCCCAGCATTTCCTTCTATACATCATAGTTCATGACATTTTAATGCAAAACTCTGTCTTTCCTAGGATGCACTCATTTATTGGTTGTTTGATTTTCTTGGTTGACTGTCGGTTTCTATGTAGCAGATCTCTTTCCACCAGTAGGCTAGCTTACTAGCAATCACACCCTCCATCTGATCCATGCCCTATAGGTTTCCCAAACCTAACCTCAATTTTGCCTAGTTTCCTTTATTTTTCATAGAACTTCTTCCTCTCTCCTTGAGTAAACCCAATCATCCTTCTCTCTCATGGTGATTCATGGTAGAACTTAGGTGCTCTAACACGTCATTCCAACCTTCATCCACCATTTCCACCCACTCTCACACCCTCAAAACATTGAAAATTTCTCTCGGCCTCCTCCTGTAGGCCTTCTGTATTTTCCCTGTTTTCCTCTTGTAGTTTTCATGTGTCCTCCTATAGTTTTTCCTGTAGGCTTTATTTTGAAGGATGAGTGTGGGAAAAGCATCTAGAAGGCCACCTAAAACTTCCTAGGACCCATCCACACCATCCTACATCCTCCCAAGCTCCAAAACCGCCCTCTAACGCCACCTATTCGCTTCCACACTCACACACAATAAATTAGATGCAAGTTAAATTCACATAAAAATCCAAAAATATGTTTTTTGCTTATTTACTTCTAGAAATAGCATGGTTAGATGTTGTTTACTTCCTTGAGTAGGTAATGGCATTTTTTTCGTGGTTTTCATAGTGTTTTTGGTAAAAGTATAATTAGCTTGTTAATTAGGGTTTACTAGGTTTTGCTTTACATTCGAGTCTTTCTCCTTTCTGCAATTAGAATAGCATCCATAGAGTAATATTTCTTTCCTTTCATCACACATAGAGATTCTTATTAAATCTATAGAAGTTTGCTTTAGCTCCTAGTGATCTCACGCTAGCTGACCAAGTGACAACTTGCAGTGAGAACTAGTACTTGTGCATATAGCACCAACGCTTCCAAGTTTGTTACGAACTACCCGGCTGATAAAAGTAAAGTTGGTAGCCTAGGAGTTGTAGCATTCTTGCTGCAATACTGGTGCTCACCACTTTTAGGCATTGTTTTTGGGGCAGCATCAGAGTATTCTGTGATTATTGCTTTCTTCTATTTCCTATTGCAACATTATGCTAATAGTTTATTTTGGCAAAAGTAGACTAGTCATTTATTTTCTTTCAGTTCTGCATTTCCTTGCTTTCCTTTTCAATTCTGCAAATGTCCATTCACCAAGTTCATTTCAACTAGTTGTAATTTGTTTTGTTCAATCACAATTTCAGTTTCTGCAGGTACTTTCAGTGTGGGGAAAAATAAACAAAAAACCAACCAAAAATATTTTCTTTCATGCCTCGTAGGAGTAGAGATAACTTAGGAAAAAATTTTCCCAACATCCCCTCTGCTTCACACAGCCAACCTTCTCTCTTCTTTGGTGGCTACAATCAAGAAGAACCCTTAGGTAAACATCCACACATATTTGAAGAACCTATAGGGGAAGAAGAAGAAAACATTCCTTTGGAGCTAATGGATGAAAACAGAAATGCTAGGGGAAATGCTACTACTGGCCCACTCTTCATCAAGATGCGAGGAGATATACGAGTGAGTGTGATCGGTGTCAGAGGATGGGGAAACCCACTCCAAAGGATGAAATTCCCATGCAACCTCAAGTGACATTTGTGCCATTTGAGAAGTGGGGCATGGACTTTGTGGGGCCTATCAACCCCCCACCAAAGTAGAAGCAGTAAATCATTGTGCACATCGACTATCTGACAAAATGGGTGGAGACAAAAGCAATCAAATCAGTGACAAAGGAAAAAGTAGTT
Source organism: Pinus taeda (assembly GCA_000404065.3). Classification (NCBI taxonomy): domain Eukaryota; kingdom Viridiplantae; phylum Streptophyta; class Pinopsida; order Pinales; family Pinaceae; genus Pinus; species Pinus taeda. The sequence goes on along the minus strand of APFE030667917.1, from coordinate 56,742 downwards.
GAGTTTTTGAGGGAAAACACATTCTTCAAGTTCGGGTATTCGAGAGAGTTGGTTACAGACCAAGGCAGTCAGTTCACTTCCAACCTGATTAAAGACTTGCTCACACATCATAAGATCAAGCACAAGAATTCCACCCCTTACCATCCACAAGCCAATGGGCAAGTGGAGGTCACTAACAGAGTATTGGAAGGGATCCTAACCAAGGTAGTGAGCAACAACAGAAAAGACTGGGCGGACAAATTGGTTGAGGCCACTTGGGCCTACAACACAACATGGAAGACCACCTAGGGTTTCACACCCTATGAACTAGTCTATGGGAAGAAGGCTTTGTTGTCAATAGAGTTTGAATTCAATAACTTAGGGATAGCAGTGCATCTGGACCTCATCCACGCATAGAAGGAGAGATTACTTCAGCTCAATGGATTGGATGAATATAGATTGCAAGCCCTTCTCCATACAGAGGTAGTTCAACTTTAGAGAAAGATATGGAATAACATAAATATCAGGGAGAAGAAATTCCAGGAGGGAGATTGGGCACTACTCTATGATTCAAGATACAAGGATTTGAAAGGCAAGCTGAGGACAAGATGGCTGGGACCCTACACTATGGAGAAATGCAATGACAATGGTTCAGTTTTGATCAGAACCATTGATGATGAAGCCATCCCCATGCTTGTCAATGGACATCGATTGAAAGTCTACAAGAAACCCCTCTCCAAGTGAGAGTCTATTGAATATTTGAATATTAGAGTGATGGCAGTGGAGCATGTCTTAGCTTTCACTTCACCCACTCACTAAAGAAAAAAGAGAAAAAATAAGGACTCAAGTGAAAACCTCCATGAGGCGCTTGAGTCACATCATTGGGTTGAAAACCTCTTCTGAGGCAGCCTTGTGATGTAAGAAAAAAGGGGGAAAAGAATAAGATCCCTGGGTGAAAACCTCCCTTGGAGGCACCTAGGGTAGGCAATTAAGGTGAAAACCTCTTTGAGGTGCCCTAGTTGTTTAAAAAAAAAAAAAAAAGAGAAAGAAAAAATGAATTTTTATTGCGTTGCAGGTTTGTAGGAGGACTACAAGGAGTAGAAGCAGGTGCCAAGGGGACCCTGACATTCATGCCAACATACATCTCATATTCTCCACACCTTCCTCCATCATTTTTTGCATCTCTTTCACCCCAATGTACCTCTTCTTCCAAAACTATGTTTTCTACAGGAGGCTCTTGTAGGAATTATAGAGAGCCAAAAGTGTCTATAGGGGCAGTTTGAGGGACAAGAAAAGCTTCACGAGGAACCTATAATCCCTCTTACCATCTTCAAACCTCCTTGCCATCATTTCCAAGCCTACATCATACTCCAAGCATCATTATTATTTTTTTCCTTTCCAAGAAAAAGCACAGAAAAACAGTTTTTCAGTTTTGAAAAACAAAAACAAAAATAAAAGGAGGAAAAGGCACCATTAACTTTACCTGAAGCTTACCTACTATCCCTCCATCATTCATATCCACCTCTAGCATCATTCTCGAGCTCGAATCCTAGGGAAATAGCTGAAGTTTCAAGGGGACAAGTAGATACAGTATCTCCTGTAGGAATTCCTTTAGTAGCTGATGCCATAGAAGTCCACCACCAACAACAAGGAACAACGCATCTGAAGGTTGAAAAGGCACATGCAACTCAGCTCTAGAAAACGAAGAACCTGCAAAAACACACGAAAACACATCAGCAAGCAGAGACAACATGCATGAGGGAAAATGAAGGCATGCAACAGAGAAAGCCACATCACCTCACAGTCGATGGCAACAAATATAGTCACTCCTCTATCTGCATTTGTGTAATTAGGAATCATACGAAGGCAATGAGATGGTTGAAATTGAAAGAGGGAAAGGTGACCAGTTAACTTGGCCACCTTCATTTAGTTGACTCCACTTAACTGAGATATCACCCACATGTGCGGACAGTCAACTCAAACAAAAGATGTGAAGGACAGGTAATGGGAGGAAGAGTTAACTCCGATGTAGTATTGAGGGGATGATTACGAGGGGGGTCATGATGACCAAGAAGTTGGGGACTAATGGTCCTAATTTGGGCAACATACAACTTGCCACCTCAGCACTCATATTCGAAAACAACCATAAAAGGTAATGAGTACTCCTCCCTGCGCATTCTCACCACCTTTTCTTCAGTTTCTCCTCATAACTCAGCCACATAATAGTCTTCTTATGCCCCCACAACCTCATATCCACCATCCTCCATTGATTTCATCCATATTTTTCTTTTGACATCTTCTACAAGAGCCCTATAGGTTTTCTACGAGAGGACCTACAGGAAATCTACAGGAGGGACAACGAGCTGCTACAGGAGGGACAGTGAGTCATTTTGAAGGGAGGAAATGATTTTTGGCACGAATTTTAGTTTGAAGAGGTAGGGTTCATGAATTCCCTCTGTTGAATATCAAAATGTGAAAGAGTTTCTCTCAAATTGAAGATAAAATGAGTCTTTAAGAGGGTAGAAATACATTAAAAAAAATAATAATAATAATAATAAAAACAAAAAACAAAAACAAAAAAAACAAACAAACAAACAAACAAACAAACATAGTCCCCTTTGTTTTTCTATTTCACTCAAAATTATTTGTTTCCACCTCCATATTTGGTTTTTCAAAAGAATTACAGGTAGTATGACAGGGGGTTTATGAGAAAAGAGCTCACTAACTCCACTAAACTCCATGCACATCCTCAAGTGGTGGAAATATTTACAAGGGAAAATTGGATGAATTTCTTTGAGAAGTTTAGAGGGTTTGATGATGAAATTGCCCATGAATTTTCTCTCTCTCTGGTCCCTCAAACAAGAACTCATGCTAATGTAACCATTAGAGGCCTCTTCGTTGAAATAACCCCTGAATTCATCAGTAGGGTCACTACCCTTCCTCTTGGGTTGCCTTGGAGTAAAGATGAGAAAATAATTGGCCAGGCTACCAAGAGGAAATTTTTCCAAGATAATGAAACCCCTGTTGAAGACAAAAATGGAATTAGGAGGGCTAGTGTACCTCAGCACATCAAAAGCTCAGTATCCCTTACTTTCTCCTTCAGTCCCTCATTGACTCTAGCACCAAGGTACAAGAAGGAAATTCACAGCAGCTAGCTCACCATGGCCTAATCAAGATCCTAGTAGAAGAAGCATTGCATACCCTTACAATCCCTATAACATGGGAAGTTTTCAGAAATATGACAGCTGTGGATGACATCAAGGCATTAACCTATGATGTCAGTCCTACTGTCAGTGAGGAGGGAGAACAACAAGGAGGAGAAGATGAAGCCAGTGGTGACATAGCAGAGCAAGAGGGGAAGGAGGAAACAAAAGAAACAGAGGAGGGGAGAGTTGAAGAGATAGAATAGGAGGTAGAAAAGGAGACAGAGCTAGAGGAGGAAAAAGAAACAGAAGAGGGAGAAAAGGAGGTAGAGAGGGTAGAGCAAAGAGAAGAGTCCCCTAAAACTTTGGGAAGAGAAGGAGCAGTGGAAGGACATAGACAAAAAGGCCAGATTTTATGGAGATCATGAGAAGACCACATCAAAAGCCTAGAATGTTAGGGAGGCCATGAGGGCCATGAAAGACCAAGAGATTGATTAGGTTGCTCATAGGATGAGCAACACCTTCAGTAGGGGGGTGATGATGAGCCTCATAAATGGGTAATTATATGGGCTCATTTTACCTCCTAACCTAGTCAAATCAACCATTCCCTTCGCTTATTGTATGATTTTCTAATTTTATTTATGCTTATTGGGTGAGTTGAGTTAGTTATTATGCCATGTGGTCTAACATGTATTTAATGCAGATTAGTGATGGATTTTGAGGTCAAAGTCAAGGATATAGTGGTCAAACTACAGCAATAACTTGAAGTAGATAGAGGAGAGGACTTATAGGAGGGAATCCTCCTCATTTATTGCTCCTCACTTCGAATTCCCCTTCATTCAGCTCGAAGTACAAGCAGCCAAATCATGCACTAGAAGGAAACCAAGCAAGTGGAAGATGATTGATAGTTATCTCAAGTTTTGGGAGCCAAGCCTCCCTAATTTTAAGGAAGTTGTTGGTAGATTTAGAGGTATAAGTAGAGAGGCCTAGCACCTTACAAGGGTTAACTTTTTTTGCTTGTGTAAACTCTGCTCAAATTTCGAGCTTACTATTTTATGACAGTTTTATGTAATCTTGCTATTTTTTGATAATGAAGATGGAATTATTTTTGAGTTAGCACTGAGTTACCTCAGAGGGCTGAAGCTCTTGGGTTAGGGCCCAATCTAAACAAGCAAGCTTCTCTTTACTTGTATTTGTATTCTTTACTTCAGTTTGTATATTAGTTTGTTGTTAGATGTATTTCTCTTATGGTTAAGAAAATGTTGCTTTTGATGATTTAGTAGCTTGCTTCCATTTGTGCTTTCTGTAGCAGGCTAAGTAGTGATTAGAGAAGATTAAAAAGGCTAGCAATAGTGCCTTGGCCTCTCTTCCTCCCTCTGGGACTATGATTTGAGGAAAAGACTCTCTTGCTGCCCCAAAAACACAAATTTTCCTCATTTCTATGACTTCTAGTGTTTGTATCTCTCTAGAAGGTTGATAGTCCAGTTTTGATTTGTTTTAGATCTTCTTTATCACGTTCACTTCCCGATTTGAAATATTCCTTTTGCATGCTTTCCTTTACTTACAACATTTCCAAGCATTTCCTTCTATACATCATAGTTTAGGCCATTTTAATGCAAAACTCTATTTTTCCTAGGATGCACTCATTTCACTGGTTACTTGATTTTCTTGGTTGACTGTTAGTTTCTATGTAGCATATCTCTTCCACCAGTAGTCTATCTTACTAGAAATCACACCCTCCATCTGATCCATGCCCTATAGGTCTCCCAAACCTCACTCAATTCTGCTCTAGTTTCCTTCATTTTTCATAGAACTTCTTCCTCTCTCCTTGAGCAAACCTAATCATGTTTCTCTCTCCTGGTGATTCATGGTCGACCTTAAATGCCCTAACACCTAATTCCAACCTTCATCCACCTTTTCCAACCACTCTCACACCCTCAAAACAACAAAAATTTCTCTCGGCCTCCTCCTGTAGTTTCCCTGTTTTCCTCCTGTAGTTTTTCCTATAGGCTTTATTTTGAAGGCCGAGTGTGGGAAAAGCCTCTAGAAGGCCACCTAAGACCTCCTGGGACCCATCCACACCATCATACATCCTCCCAAGCTCAAAAATCGCCCTCTAATGCCACCTATTTGCTGCCACACTCACACACAATAAATTAGATGCATGTTAAATTCACATAAAAATCCAAAAATATGTTTTTTTGCTTATTTACTTCCAGAACTAGCATGGTTAGATGTTGTTTACTTCCTTGAGTAGGTAATGGAATTTCTTTCATGGTTTTCATAGTGTTTTTGGCAAAAGTAGAATTAGCTTGTTAATTAGGGTTTACTGGGTTTTGCTTTACATTCCAGTATTTCTCCTTTCCGCAGTTAGAATAGCATTTGTAGAGTAATATTTCTTTCCTTTCATCACACATAGAGCTTCTTCTAAAATCTATAGATGTTGGCTTGAGCTCCTAGTGATCTCACGCCGGCTGACCAAGTGACAACCTGCAGTGAGAATTAGTACTTGTGCATATAGCACCGACACTTCCAAGTTTGTTACAAACTACCGAGTTGATAAAGGTAAAGTTGGTAGCCTAGGAGTTGCAACATTCTTGCTGGAATACTGGCGCTCACCATTTTTTGGCGCCATTTCCGAGGTAGCATCAGAATATTTTGTGATTACTGCTTTCTTCTATTTCCTATTGCAACATTCTGCTAATAGTTTATTTCAGCAAAAGTAGACTAGTCATTTCTTTTCTTTCAGTTCTGCATTTCCTTACTTTCCTTTTCAATTCTACAAATTTCCATTCAACAAGTTCATTTAAGCTAGTTGCAATTTGTTTTGTTCAATCACAATTTCAGTTTCTATAGGTACTTTCAGTGTGGGGAAAAAGAAACAAAGAACCAACCAAAAATATTTCCTTTCATGCCTCGTAGGAGTAGAGATAACTTAGGAAAAGTTTTGCCCAACACCCCTACTGATTCACACAACCAACTTCTGTTGGGTTGTGTTATATTATTTCCACGACTAGCCCACATAGTTAACTAGGGGGTTAGAGGGGGGGAGGAGC